>OZ010700.1:11184396-11261281 GCA_963932265.1 Thymelicus lineola | reverse complement strand
ACCGTACTCTCCGCACGCACTGCATTTGTATGAAATCATATTATTATGAGAGCCTGATATGTCGGTATGTTGATATGTCGGTATATGTTGGTCGCATAATTATGTTACCCGCTGATTCAAATCTCATATCGACGCATGAAAGGAAACATTGACTAAGCGACATTGAGGTAACTTTACAGGAGAGCATTTTAAAGTGGAATTTTTAGAAAAGTTGTTGTTTAAGCTACAATATAGAGGATAAAATAAAGATTCCAAAACAGTAAGATTAACGTTGCTAGGAGGATTATAAAAATATATGATTTGTTTTTAAAACTTCCAACTTTATTAAACTGCTCTCCTGTAAAGTTAGCTCAATGTCGCATAGTCAATGTTTTCATTGAAGCGTCGATATGATTTCACACAAATGCGGTGCGTTCGACGCGTACGGTGCGGACATAATATGTGCGTTCAGCATTAGTCTCGTATTTTCATTGGCTCTGATACTCTGTACTACACAACCTTGTGTCCATTTAAATAACATTAAAAAAAAAATTCATGTAAAAGTCTTGCCGAGTCTTA
Source organism: Thymelicus lineola (assembly GCA_963932265.1). Lineage (NCBI taxonomy): Eukaryota > Metazoa > Arthropoda > Insecta > Lepidoptera > Hesperiidae > Thymelicus > Thymelicus lineola. Next base: position 11,260,723 of record OZ010700.1, on the reverse strand, counting down.
ACAAACAAATAGGTAGATAGAGCTACATCGTAAAATTTCACATCATAGATTTTTTCGCCATTTCAATATAAAAAGCTCGTTGAATCCTATTACTGGAAAGTTTGCTTCGCAATTTCAACAGTTTTTTTTTAAAAAGCTTAATATTTATTATAATGAATGGATTTCACTTACCTAGGCGGTAGATATCGTGTGGTCTGTATGGGCCGCATCTTGGTGGAAGTCATCACCGTGGACAGTGGCACCGTCGGTCGCGGCGTCGACACAGCGGACGACGGACTGCCCACCATCAGCTCTCCTTCATCGCCAAATCTAATCCAGAAACATAGTTTTAAGTAATTTTTTCCAAAAAAAAAATACCGAGTTTAAAGAAACGGTTTTTGAAAACCTATATGAGAATCAACATGTATGTATAAACTTATAATGTTTAAGGAGTACCCTTAAATCCATATGGATTGACTGATTGAATATATTCAATCAATACAAATAAATATGGGACCAATCTGGAAGTTTTCCATTTCAAATAAACAAAGAATTTTCCAAATCGGTTCATAAATGACGGAGTTCTGGGGTAACAAACATTAAAAAAAGGTACAGAACCTCGCCCTTATTTTGAAGTTTGAAAATGATTATAGGTGATAATAGGTGATTTAGAATCAATCTGTATTGGGTTGGCCTAAAATACTGATCCAATTTGACGCAGGCTGACCAGGGAGTCAGTCGTAAGAGGCAACAGAAGCCAGCCCCTGCTTGGTGGAAGGGTTCGCGCGAGGAGGAAGTCATTAATGTCTTTCCATGAAACGGGCCTTGCAAGCTAGCCAATATCATACTCTCAATGGAAAAAAGGCATAAGAAGAAAATTACAATTTTACAGGAGAGCAAAAAAACTGTTAAAATATCAATATGTAGTCAAAGGAATTATTACGATTTCTTGCACAAAACCGTCAAGATTAATGATAAAAATAAAAAAAAAATGCGGTTAGGTTATTAAGCTTATTAATATAACAATCAAGTGCAAACGTTAGAACATTGCAAATGATAAGTAGTGTGCTTATTGTATCGATTTATTACGGTTATTACCAAATTTGCTTATTTTATTCGATTATTATGTGATGGTTATAACCAAATTAGCTGAAAGTAGAGGTCGGCGGATTCGACCGTAATAAATTAAATTTAACGTTTGGATGTTCTCGAGGTTCTTTTGTTTTTTTTTTTGATGGCATTGAATAAAAATGTAAACAATAATGTTTCATGTAAGCAGTGTACCTAAGCACCTAATTAAACAGTGTTTGTAATATAGATGTTATACTAATTAGTACAAATTATAAATTATCTATATCTTTTTGAACGAGCTTTTACTTAACTTTGATACTTTTGTATTTTGTATGGGTTTAGTATAAATGTATAGTACGGTATGAGCATGATATATGTATTATATAAGATAATATTTTATGTATGGAGTCAAATCATGCAAGATGAATTTGAACAAATTCCTCTCAATTCTCATCGTACAGTTTTTGATATAAATTATTTACATTTATGATAATGTTGATCTGATAATAATAATTTATCTTAATATTACACTCGGGACTGGCTCCAGGCGAGATAATTCTTAATAAATATTATAAGTAGTATCGTATCTGTTATATAAATCTTTTGAAGTGAAACTTCTTTAGAATCGTTGTGATTTCAAACCGGATGCAACGGAAAAAACGACAGGTAAGAGACACAAATACAAAAATGTGTAGGAAAGAATGAGACAGAAATATACTCGGCAAGCATGCATATAATATAACTGCTAATTTCGTCGTTGAATCTAACTTCTCCGTAGCTATAAATATACTATAAATATACCTTATCATAGTTTGTATCTACCTCCTATCTGAATGTATATAGACTGGTGAATTTGACTTCTTGAAGATAGCTGTGGGAAATTAATAATGTAGAGGGCACAAACATCTGTCACATAACTGGACAGCCCGGAATCGAACCCGGGTCCTCTCCCTTCACAGGCAGGGTCACTGTCGCTACCAACTTGGCCATGGGTCAATAACATCGTTGGTCGATAGAATAAATTAATTTATTTGATATTTTAATGGTTTTTAGGGTTCTGAAGTTAAATATGAGCCCTGATGGTTTTGTCATGTCCGTCCATCCATCCGTCTGTCCGTCTGTCCGTCTGTCCGTCCGTCCGTCCGTCCGTCCGTCCGTCTGTCCGTCCGTATGTCCGTAAAAAACGCGAGACCTTTATGATAAAAAGCTGTAATTTGGCATGGATATATTATACATATTAAAACTCCAGAATTGTAGAATAAAATATTGAAAATCATTTTTTTTATTGAGTTATTAACTAATAAGCTTTAATTTGTCATAGTTATAAATAAGTTGTAGATGTGATGTTGAAGACGTATTTAATTATAGATATTAATGTGACCGGCCAATTAAATTAACTATCGAATCGTGAGAACAGCTAATCGCAGAAGAATTGTTGATAGGTGTAGCACATAGTTGATAGACGTGTCGCAGGATTATTGTCAAGGTTATCCTTCTATCTGATTTATCTGACTATCTGACTTATGTCAGACTTCATCAGAACAAGCCATATTTTTATTCCAAGTTGGGCTTGGTTCCTGTGACACTGAAAACCATAGTCGACTACGCTGAACAAATTGGACTGGCGTAGTAGTCATACCTTCTACAATATTATGGAAAACACCTACCTTGGTACCTTTCTAAATTCCAAAATTTAGATACAATTTACACAAACTCCAAGTAAAGTGTAGCTAATAGGTATTGAATCACATCTCAAACAACAATGGATAAGTTAACCATTTTTTTCGATTGATTATAATAACTTAGATATAGAAAACATTTATGTGAAGTATACGAGTACATATTTAGGAATGGAAAAGTTATGGAGTTTTGAAAAGCGCGTTCAGTCATAGAACAGTCAAATTGCCATAGGTATAATCCAGCAACATATAAAAACACACTGTGAAGCAATTATAAGGTATGCATTAATTAGGCCTGATTTTGTTAATGCGTCAGCTTCGTAATTGTAGTTTTCCTTGAACTCCACTATTGTTAGAAACAATTTCTTGATAAACGTATACATGTAAGCTTGACTTTTCTCACTGGGTTACAAAAGAAAATTAATTATGTCCAATTTATAATAATCTCATTATAGTCACGAAACGAATGTTGTGTTGTCAGGTTATTTAATTATAACTTACTGCTAATAAAATATAGTCAAAACGATTTATGGACTAATTCAAATTAATTTTAAACTAGTGAAATCCAATGAAATCGGTGCACCAGAGCAGAGCAACTTAAAATAACAGTTTATTAAAGAACACCGGAAGATATAATTAATTCTACAGGTCATGACGATATTTATTCTCTCATGACGATCTTAATTCCGTCTAGCGAAATTCAACAGTCCTAACAAACAATAATAAATAGGTACCAACCTAGCATGGTCCATAAAACGATTGTTTTAAAATGTTTTACATGACATGTTTTATTATTAGTTTTTTTATTGTGATTCCTTATTAATATTGTTTTGTTTGTTGTTCCTTTTTGTATAAATTCTATTTATAACTTGTAAATTGTATCCATTAGTTTAATTGGTGAAGCCGGTCTAATGGAATTTAAATACAATAAATAAATACATGTTGTTATTACAAAATTGGAGAGCTGGTGTTACGAAAACATAAAAGTGACGGATGACTTGACACATTGACCGCGGTCGCCCATCTACATCAGCAACACCAAAGGCATCATCAAGAAGAGAGAGAAAAACTCAAAGAACTCCCTCCTGAGCCCATAGCCCCGAGCGCCCAACCCCCAGGTCCCAGCCGGAACACGATGAGACCTTTTGCGGCTGATTGAAGCAAGAAGGTGGTAGCTAGCCCAGATATACCTAATGCTGGCCATTGACAACCAAGTATACTTGTCAAGTTTACAGCGGACTTGACCCGGCATCCAGTAAACATAACGGTGTATGGCCACGGTATGGCTATCTGGCTATATAGCTATGTCATACACACTGGATGCTGCATCAAATCAAACTGCAAACTTGACAAGTACACTTGATCGTGTATGGGCACCATTATGTAGGTAAGATTTATAATCAAAACACTAAACAAGTGTACACTGCGATTTGCCCACTCGGGTGTTGATACTGAGAAATAGGGGCTCCCGCAGAGCGAGACCTTTTTGTCGTAGCTGACTTATACGACACCGCTCCCATCCAACCGAAGTATGAGAATTCAAATATAAACTTAAAATCGTGCTCTGTAGGTGCACTTTACAGTAACAACAAAAATCAGCAGCCCGCGCGCGGGAAGCAAGCTAACCGCAACCTTGCCACTCAATAGTTGTACCTACAGAGCACGATTTTAAGTTTATATTTGAATTCTCATACTTCGGTTGGATGGGAGCGGTGTCGTATAAGTCAGCTACGACCTAAAAGACTTTCTGGGTACTGCAATAACATCTGTTATTTTATTATTATTTTGATCTTTTACATCTTAATATTATGTTCCGGTCTTTTATAGTGAGGTAGCGAGAGTGGGTGGAGGGTTTTAGTGCAATTTGAGTAGGTCCGTTGGAGATTCTTGCTTCGGCATCTTTGGCAGTAGTGCTACATTAGAAGTTTTGCTTTCGTCAAAATGCAGAAACCTCATATTAATATTGACTGTTATGGGTGTATGAGGGCATTAAACATTTAATATTATAAATGATTCTTCTTCGTTTGTCTATTTCTGTGGGTGCAGTTTGTTTTGTATACTCGACCCAATAGTGACAAATCTTCTTTTAAAAACAGAAGAGTACGCTTCAGGCTTTCTTAATTGTGATGAGAAATCTGACAGATTCTGTGGGCCCTGCTGTGACATATTATGTGTTTTACAATCCCACTTGACGGAAAGTCACCACTTGAAGTCCAACATGGTAGCGCTTTAAAAGCATCTTCACTCTTTTCTTCAAGACATCACAGGAAAATTGATGTTGAACAATAAATAGAATGAAATCATACAAAAGTTTGAGTCTAGAAATATTAAAACAAATTGAAGTTAGAAGTTAAATATTGAAAAGCAGTTGCGTTGTACGAATAAACTGGTTTGTTGCCAATCTGACTGGAACTGGTTACTGGAATTCAATAACCGTGTTTTTGGGTAACGACTCTTCGATTAGCGCTGGACTAAATGCATACACGTGTGTTCATATTGCATCTTTGTGGTAATTTAACAATATAACATCGTAACAAATGATGTAGATTTACATCATCATCGAAACCGAACCTTCAGTGGAAAAAAGGCATAAGACGAAAAATGCAATTTTACAGGAGAGCAAAAAAACTTTTCAAATATCAGTAAGTAGTCAAAGGTTACATTAAGATTTCTTGCACAAAACCGTCAAGAATAATGATAAAAATTTGAAAAAAATTGAGCATATGCAGCTTTTGTCCCTCTTTCCAATCATATTAATAACTAAAATTCAACGTAAGACGACTTATGCTTTTTTTCCACTGAGGGTGCGATTCTTATAATTTTATCATCCCACTGGTGGTCACGGGTCTCGTAATGTGACGAGTTCAAAGTCCATCATACTATAAACGTATGGGTTGGCACATCAGACTTCGAACATTGGAGAATTGTCAGGTATGCTGGCTTTTGAATGGTTAAAATTAAAAGGTTATTGAAATAAAATAACATTGATTGATGAGTTAGGACAATCAACAGAAATTCACCACCTTCATCCGTCGACATTACTTGTAACTAAAAATTATTAATCCGTGACTGTTTGGCCATCAAACCACGTTCAATAGTTCATAAATTAGGTATTTCAAATTCAAATTCATAATTAGTAATTTAATTACAGAAGGTGTTTTTAATGTATAACGGTTACTTAAACCACTCCTTAATACAGAATTTGTATTGTAACTCTGTTCTAACTAGCGATTTAAGTAACGGTCAAGTGACTCGGGAGTGAGGCAGTGTGTATTAATTAGCGAAAGAAACTCCTCAGGAAACTTTATAAAATAATCGTATCTATAATTAATACCTGAAGGGAAATCCTTCGTACCCCTTAAGAATGCCTCCACCACGTAGAATTGTAATTTTTGGTATAATTTAAGTTTATGTGTAGAAGAAGTACAAAAGGCTAAATTTTGCAAAATAATATGTGGTAAAACTACATTTATTAAAGAAAATAGAACAGTAGAAAATGACAATGAGAAGTCAGTCTTTTCCACATTTAATTACAGTCGAATTTAGACTGCCGAGCGAGTCTCTAGTATAAACAAATACACAAATAAAGACACAGTAATGAAGACTGGATGCGGCACAGTTATTTCCAGGCGTTAGTATTGTAATTTACCTGTTTAGCACTAGCGGTTGTGGAGGTGTGGACTGTGTGGAGGCCATTGTAGGGCTGGGTGTGGTGGAGGGCGGTGGCGGTGGCTGGGGCGGGCGGGTCGCCGTGATGATGGGCGGCGGCGGCGGCGGTGGCGGCGGCAACGAAGAACTTGGGTTTTCATTGCTTGCTGCAAAATATATTACGTAGGTAAGATAATCTATTGAAGTTCGAACATTTACTTAGATGTGATTAGGTGTTATTACATTTTATTAAATTCAGTAGGTAACTAATTCGTCCCATATTGCTGAGTAAACCAGAAAATAATATTAGTCTTCTTAGTGATACAGGGATGAATAACTATGGGATGATATATTAACCGCTTGAAATATTCTAGTAAATAAATAACATTTGAAATTTTTCTTTGGTTTAGAAAGATATACCTACTATTAAAAGTTATGACTAGTTGCTAAAACTATGTTTCATAGCGTATTGATAAAGAACCGAATTAATAAGGTCTTGAATCTAGAATTGGATTCGCTTGAGGACAATGAAGAAAACATTGTGTTAATACGTATGTTTAAATATTATATTACGTTAATTCGGATATCATTACAGACTATTGTTTATTATTGTATCTCTAAATTATTATTATGCTAATTCAATTGTTGAGTAACAAAAAAGAATGTTTTCTTTGCTCGCTAACACGAAAACGTCTATTATTTTTAATCTGTTCTTAGAATTGAACCATGACGAACAAGTATTGACGGCGTTTAAATTTGTAACAAGTTTTTTCTCATCCAAAATAACAAAACGTTTATGTCACACACAATAACATAATAATGTATGTAAATGATTCGTTAAGGATTCTTTATTGTTAAAAAGCTCTGTGAATATGTTTTTTGTGGTTGTTTTAATGCGAACCGTTCAAATATACTTAGATATATAATAATAAAATAGATGTGACGAGGCGTGACTTGTTACAACACTTTGTCTGTATTGTTAGTTATAAATAAATTTCCGGTTAAGCCGAATCGGATTTGCTGGGGTAGGGTTCCGTACTGAATAGTACACTATTCCTATTTTTAACCGCTTCAAATTTTTTGAAGGTTTTCAATTCGACTGTATTTTTTATGTTTGTTACCTCAGTTTCGACTCGGTGAACCGATTTTGATGGTTCTTTTTTTAATCGAAAGCTGGTGCTTGTTTAGTGGTCCCAAAATTTGAGCGAGATCTAACTATGGCATCCATGAGACAACCATATAAGTCTTAAATTTGCATTGAGTATGTGCGCGACAAATGGACGAATAACTGGTTGGTTCCCTTTACGTCGAGTCTCTTTACGTCGAGTCTCGTTACGTCGAGTCTATGAGCCTATTGTTCTTCAAAATTTGCTATTTTACGCCTTCTATTACCGTGACGTCGAGTTTGGTTAAAAAGTACAGTCAGGAATAAAAAATAATACTCGTAGTCAGTATCAATAAAATATTGTTTAAATTTTGTAGTAATACTCAACTCAGGGTCACTAACGGTTGTTTAAATCGCTCCTTAGTAAAGAGTCGCCATACAAATTATGTACTATAAATAATACCCCATGTGCTGCAACCGGGTTTTTGATCAACTTTATCATCTTTACTTTGAAGTTTTGATGGGCTATGATCGGCTTTTTTGATTACATTTACACTGCTATTTAGAACACTATCAGTATTTTGTAGATCGAGGTTTAATAATACGTAAGAGTCGCTGGATTCATCTTTTATTAAATTTTCGTGTTTGATAGCTTTTGACTGTGGTGCATGCATGCTTCTATCGCCTACTTCAGAATTAATGTCATCTGTTTCGTCGCCTTCCAGAATATTAATTATGGTAATTAAATCCATTGTATTTTGAATATACTTCATACATCTACTCCTCAGTTATCCTAAAAAGGAATAAAACTCATCAGAAAAGTCAAGTAGTTACCTTACCTAAGTAAACTAGTAGTAAGTCACTAATAACGACAAAATATATGTATTTAAAATTAATGAAGATAAAAAATATTGTGTATATGGAGGCCCCATTTATTTCTTTTTTTCATTTTTTTCAAATTGAGAATTGATTGAGAATTGAGAGAATTGAGTGAATGAAAGCTGTTATGGGCAAATGTCTTAGGCCCTCAATTCAGACGCATATAATAAAGTGACATAGCATAAATCTCAGAATCACTTGTTTATTTTAATAATTTGATTAGTAGAATATCTACTTATAGCTTTTATTTTATGCGTATTTGAAAATTTAGACAAAATACATGTTTAAAAATAATAAGCGCACCTAGCTTATTGTTTTTAAATGTTTTAAAGGAACAAACCATAAGTAATGTGTAATTATAACAATAAACCATTTGGTAATAATTATAACAATAAGCGCACCTGCGTCCTACTCCTTATCTATGTGCCGGGCGATACCTGGAAAATGCACTATCATAACCACAGAAAATTTAAAACAATGAGCACACTTAGTTTATTGATTTTGCTGTCGTCACGTCAGTAATTCTTTGAATTTCTTTTGTCGGCAGGGTTTAAGCTCGAGCAATGAATAGTAGCAGTATAACTCGGGACATTACAATACTCTTTAAATAACTCATAATCGAAACTAAAGCTAACGAAAACAAAATTCTATCATGACACCGAAATTTTTAATTTTGTAAATCACAGTTCCATACGAAAACGTATTAATATATAAACGTATAATACGAAAATTAATATTATTAACACAGTTTATGTATAATAAATCAATGCTCTTTATGCATGCTTCTGAACTGAGGGCCCAAGACCTTTGCCCATAACAGCTTTTAAGAAATAACACGTTTAAGAAATTAATGGGTGTTTACTTTAAGTTTTAACTTAATTCCCTTTGTGTCAAATTGCTACGCCACGAAAAAAAAACAGAAAGTTACTTTCGATACAGGATTAATGGTAGGTACTTACTAGGGCTTGTAATATCGGAAGGTTTTCAATTCCGATATTGATTTTCGATATTAGATCTCAATATCGGAATTCCGATATTGATATCGGAATTGTAAATATACTTTATAAATTGCAAATGTTAGTAAAAGTTGGATTGGGTACAATAAAAACATGTTTTAAACACAATCCCTCAATTTAGTACAAAACTTAGTAAGTTTATGAACCCAACTGAATACTAAATGAAGCTATATTTTGTGTTTTGCGAATAAGCAAGTTTTAAAAATAAAGTGTGAGAGACAGAACTATTATAGCTATTGTATTGCTTTCTTTGTGCAATAGGCAGAGCAGGCTCGCAACAGGAATTTGCTTAAATATTAAAGAGCTCTACCGCGTGCTTCACAGGTAGCTAAAATATAATGACTTGCTCAATTTTGTGGCCTAGTCGACCATACCTCGTGGCATATATTATTATAGGTCTTTACCTATGAAATTGGAGATTTGTATGAAAATTTTAAAATATAAAAATATTTGTATTTTCTTATTTTAGCTAATCAAAATACTGGCCCAAATTATCTTTACAATTTTTCCATTTTGATGGCAGTTTGTTTATCCCTTTACTGTATATATCTGGGGACTGGAAGCGATGAAGTCAGCGAAATCGTTTTGTACCGCCTCTCAGGTGTTGAACTTAAATAATTATCAAAATTTTGAAAAAAGCAGAAATGTGTTAGGGCAAGGTCCAGTGAGTACAGTGGGTAAAGGAGAGCTGTAACTCTTGTAGCTTTGCGATGGTTTGCCGTAAAGTGTGAGCTCGCGCGTTGTCGTGGAGAAGCAATGGGGAATTTGGGAAGTGCGATTAACCAGTCTTGGTTGTTGAATTGCGAGCTTCTCCATCAATGTTTGCAATTCTTGACAACAGACATCTGACGTCAATGTTGTGCCATTCAATAAGAAGCCGTGATGTCCGGCATTGGTCCACTGGACAATCATCATCATCTTCCTATGGGTAATCTTTTTTAGCGCACTGAATAGGTGCTGTACCCAGGTCCACCCACTGTAATGAACGCTTATGGTTGTCGTACAAGATCCACTTTTCATCGCAGGTAACAATTCGATTTAGAATTTCCTCGTTTCTATGCCGATTCAGTAGTGCTGTTGTTCGCTTAGTTCGTGTGGCACCCACTTATCTACTTTTTTATCTTTCCGATTTGACGCAAGTCTTTCAATGTTGTTTTAACACTAATTACAAAGCCCGCAGCAAGCTCAAGCGTAGATTGAGTTAGATCCGCTTCCACAATCGCCTTCAATTCGTTGTGGTAGACAATGATTATCGGCCGACCGCGAATCTCGTTTTTCAATTGAAAACTTCCAGATTTAAAAAGATTGAACCAATAATGGACCGTGTTTATGCAGGCAGTATTTGGCCCGTAAAAATTGTTAATGTTTCATGTTTGCGCAGCGGTATTTCCACGTAGGAAATTTTATATTCGAAAATTGTACAAATTTTCAGTTTATCCATGGCACCAAAATCTACCACAATTTAACAAAAACAAAACACTATTTAAACAAATGACTGAATTTGAAATTAAAATAACACGGCTTTCGAATAAAATTTATTTGAATTTCGAATTGTACGCCACTACACAGATAATTAAATCTAAAAATACTGGTTATAAATCTCCAATTACATAGGTAAAGGCCTGATATTAAAATCTATTTTTTTTAATTCAAATACAAAAAAAATACTGATTCCGATATCACGATATCGGACCATTCAGTATCGGAATTGTAATATCGGATCAAACTGTCCGAGATTCCGATATTACGAGATTCCGAGATTCCGATATTCAAGCCCTAGTACTTACGTGTTTCACACTATCAAATTGTTTCTGAACCACTACAAAACTTCCTAGGCACTTACACAGCTGTAACGTAACGCTCTCATGCACTCTTTCAAGGTTTAAAAGACACTGTAATCTAAAGTTTAGTCCTGGTCCCTGAACGTCCTCGTTGGTTGAGTTGGGACGTGTAACGCTGATAACAATAAATATGTAAGTGAGAGACAAGTGTATGTGCAAAAAAGAGGTGACGTCTAAATCTTACCTGATCGAATACTGTTTAGTGATCTGTAATAATGTTCCCCATATTACATAATAATTCTATTAGTCACACTGACGCAATGTCTAAATACTGCTGTAGGTACTTAATTTATGTAAAATTACCAAGAGGCCATTTTCAGTATATTAATGGTTTATATACTTTTTAAAAGATAATAAGTTATTTTAAGTAATTCAGTAGATTCCAATACAAAAACATATAAAATATTTGAACCTGACTGTACTTCAAAATATGAAACAAAATATGAAACCACAATAGGCTCATAGACTCGACGTAACGAGACTCGACGTAAAGAGACTCGACGTAAAGGGAACCAACCGAATAACTCAATATCACACCAACCGATTTCGATGATTCTTTGTTTATCGGAAAGGATGAACTTCATTTGAAGTCAGTTTTTGGAACGAAGTTCCTTATCGCGCGTTATGAAAGGGGGCTAGACGGAAAAAAATCTTACGAAAAGTTGCCACGACACTTTTTGAAGTGATTCAGAAAGTTTTACAGAGATGGCGCTGTACAACTTTCTGAATCACGCTAGTAGCGTGAGCTCGTTTCATATTGCTGAATCACACTGCTGAGCGCGTAAAACAATACTTAAATCGAAAGGAACTTCGTTCCATCCGGGTGTCCCTTGACACCTCTCAAGTTTTTTTTTGTTAAAATTTTAGAATATAAGTTTTACGTGCGGATCTTTAAAATACATACTACTATATATGTTTTTCAGTTCTTGAATAATGCGGATCTCCCTTTTCGCTGACCACTTACTATCAGGAAGTTCGTCTCCATGTTTGTAGACAAGTAACATTTTTTTTATCAGGAGGGCTTCAACCGACAAGTCATCAAAGCAAGGCATCAAAACATTCAAGTGTTAAGAGTAGCGCTATTCATTCTACTTATCATTTATTTACATATTATTTATCTTTTGTAGAGTATCACTACGAAAAAGTAATGTGAACTCACCAGATCCAATAATAGTGTTGAATTTTTCGTTCGCCAAAAACACCTCGAAATAGCGCGTGAAGTCTCCCGTGGGGTCCCAACGGGAAGCCAACTTTGCCCACTCATTAGGGTATTCGCTCTTCAGTCGCTTGATGATCTTCACTGCGATCTTCTTCTGTCTCTCTGTGCATCGTACACACTTCGTTCTTAATGCTTCTGGTAGTAACCCTGAAAACAAGATTTTGAAATTAATAAGATTTACTGCGGGGATTAGTAACCCGCTATTGCTTCGGTTTAGTTTATCTCAGTCTTATGGTCATAGCACACATATCAACTCGTAAACGGAACGTAAACGTATCAACTCTTGCATGTCAGTATTCTTTGTATGAAACTCCCTACTGTAAAGCACACTTATCGGATTCGTAACGTAATCGCCTCGCCTCGAGACAAGCTCACGAACCGCGGTACGGTGCGTGGACGACTTGCCGTACCCGCGCTTACGTCTCACCGTACGCTATCCGTCGACTTTCCGTTTCCTCGTGCACGCCCCGCGCCGCGGCGCCGCGGCTACCGTTGCGTCGGCGAACTGCTGTCATTCATTCCGTCAACCAGCGGCCGGCGAGCCGTAAGCGCGGCGTCGCCTAGCCGTAAGCGCGGCGTCGCCTAGCCGTAGCCGAGCTTACGTTAGGTTGACGGCGAGGCGATCCGGTGCCGATCCCTTTCCGAGTTGATATGTGCGCTACGACCATTAATATGGTCGTAGCGCACATATCAACTCGGAAAGGGATCGGCACCGGATCGCCTCGCCGTCAACCTAACGTAAGCGCGTTATAACCCGCCGTCAACCTAACGTAAGCTCGGCTACGGCTAGGCGACGCCGCGCTTACGGCTAGGCGACGCCGCGCTTACGGCTCGCCAGCCGCTGGTTGACGGAATGAATGACAGCAGTTCGGCGACGCAACGGTAGCCGCGGCGCCGCGGCGCGGGGCGTGCACGAGGAAACGGAAAGTCGACGGATAGCGTACGGTGAGACGTAAGCGCGGGTACGGCAAGTCGTCCACGCACCGTAAGCTTGTCTCGAGGCGAGGCGATTACGTTACGAATCCGATAAGTGTGCTTTACAGTAGGGAGTTTCATACAAAGAATACTGACATGCAAGAGTTGATACGTTTACGTTCCGTTTACTGGTCGTAGCGCACATATCAACTCGGAAAGGGATCGGCACCGGATCGCCTCGCCGTCAACCTAACGTAAGCTCGGCTACGGCTAGGCGACGCCGCGCTTACGGCTAGGCGACGCCGCGCTTACGGCTCGCCGGCCGCTGGTTGACGGAATGAATGACAGCAGTTCGCCGACGCAGCGGTAGCCGCGGCGCCGCGGCGCGGGGCGTGCACGAGGAAACGGAAAGTTGACGGATAGCGTACGGTGAGACGTAAGCGCGGGTACGGCAAGTCGTCCACGCACCGTACCGCGGTTCGTGAGCTTGTCTCGAGGCGAGGCGATTACGTTACGAATCCGATAAGTGTGCTTTACAGTAGGGAGTTTCATACAAAGAATACTGACATGCAAGAGTTGATACGTTTACGTTCCGTTTACGAGTTGATATGTGTGCTATGACCATACGAGTTGATATGTGTGCTATGACCAATAACCACACCCCTGAAACAACTTCTTTTGTAAATAATCATTATGATACTATTTATTATGCTATAACATTCCTCATGAATGTCATTATCAATGTCATCGAACAAAAAAAAAATTCCAAATCTGACGGGTAAGTTCCAAAGATTAGCGCGTTTAAGTAAACAAAAACATCGTATTTTTCTAAGATTTATTTTTTACCGGTAGAATTATCATCGATATTTTACAGGCCAAGGTGATATGAGAGAGCTCGCTTATTAGATCAAAGCAGGGAACATTCTATAACACCAGTATTAGCTGCTATCATATGGAAGCTATACACGATCATGTGTACTTGATCAAGTCTGAAGTTTGACTTGACAACCCATCCAATGTGCATGAGATAACTATATAGAGGCTAGATAGCTAACCGTGGTCATACACGATCAATTATACTGGATGCCGCGTCAATTCCGCTTGACGCTTGATTAAGTATACGTACACATGATCATGTTAGGGAACATACCAAAACCACGTGCCTCATTTAGGGGGGGGAGGGGGGTCTTCAAAACACCACGATCGGTCACAGAGGGGAGGGGGGGGTTTAGGTTTTTGTCACGTAGTCAATATTTTAGCAATCATTGCGCCACACAAGTCATCAAATATAAGCAAAATTATTATTTTTTAACTCTGTTTTTGCAGAAAAGTATTGAAAACCGTATTTATCAATTACCACGTGAAAACTAGGGGGGAGGGGGGGGGTCTTCTCATATACTACGGATGGTCACGAAGGGGGGGGAGGGGGGTAAAAAGTTGGAAAAAATGGGTTACGTGGTTTTGGTATGTTCCCTTACATGATTCATGTATGGCCTCTATTAGGAGAGAAAAGTTACCGATGTGTTTGACAGTGTCCAAATAATTTTAACGTTTTGGAATTTCGTCACTACTTAAGTCATGTTGCATTATATCTCTCAGTTTTTTGGTTTCTAACCCTAATAGTAAAGAAGGAAACTACTCAGGGTAATTTAAGAGAGCTAAACCTGCTTGGAACTAATGGTGAGGTGAATCCAACAGGATTTACAAACAACACTCGTATCTCTCCCATTTTGGTCTTTGAGGTTATTAACCCGAACCTGACTTTGTGGTGGTGAGCGGTCAAATCAGAGCGTCGCAAAGTATCAGCGCGGCGTAAAGTCGCGAAACCAGTACAGTACTTTTGCATGGGTTAGGCGGGAATGCGTATATAAGAAAAGGGCGTTGTGCGTGTGACTAGTATGAGTTATGACAGTGTACATTTCTGTTCGTTTCGGTATGAATATGTATGTATACACATGTATTGTATAATATACCTATATACACGGATAACAGATGCAGATGCCAGAGATTGTATTAAAGTTACAATTATACATTAACAAGTATGTAATTTGATGAGTGAAATGTATTCAAGTTAGTTGATGAAAGTTAAGTATTTGTTTAGCATCATTCATGTTTTTTTGTGTTCGCAGCATTCAAGTGTTTATGATGTTAACAGGATTTTTGATCTTCATCAAAATAAATAGCTATTTGACCTATAGGTTATAAGCATCCTGTGTTACAATACAAGTCTTGTATTTCTTTTGAACCATAATATGAATTTAGATAATTATAATCGCACGTAAAAGATCTAATTGTACTATTATACATAAAGCATTTCATGAAAATTATTGTGATGTCCACAAATCTAAAACTAGTCTAAAGAATAAAACAAGAAAATTCACAGCAATCCACAAATAAACATCCATTTGGCCGCTTCATTAGTGACAAATGAGGCGCCACCGTCGCGTTTTCGCATTAAATCGACGCTATAAATAACTTTTAATTAACAAAATCGAGAAACATTTCGATAGCAGAAGTTTCGTTTATTATGGCCAGAAGTGCCACAACTTGATTATGAATATTAGCATGATACGAGACAATATAAATCTACCGCACAATTAAGTAATAATCGTTTTATAATGTAATTATCATTTGGATATATTTAATATGTTTCTTTAGAAACTATTGATAACTCATCATCAGTACCGGTTTTAGGGGAGGGGGGAGCGATGGCCTAGAGCGCCTTTGGAGGGGCGCCACAATTGGGGTGAGGAGTAAAAAAAAGGAAAAATAAACGTTCCCATTGGTTCAGCAAACAGCAAAATACGACTCCGTAAATCGTAAGAGCCTTGGTTCGGTCATGTACCGGCGAATGTTAAGATACATCATGTATCTTACATCAAGGTTGATACTGCTGAAATCAGCGACTTATAAATTATGTGTCATAGCACAGAATACTATATGACAACCCTATAAAAGTAAGTATGAATTTTTGTGTCTGTTAGGAAGCTTTCATTCTGTATAATATTTATTCTGTGATAATAGTACATAACAGTAGTAGTACTTTAGATACACTGCACTTCAGACATTCAAAGTAACATATAAATAGATGTTAACTTGGAATCCCATCGAGGGGAGATCGTTGCATGCGTAGCAGGGTCATTGGTTCCACAACCGGTTGTTTTAAACATGAGCTTTATATTTTGGGGGCCACATTCACTGGCTTTAAAAAATTTTATATTAACTGCCTAACAAATATCACTGAATACAAAGTCTTTTACCTCATCTGTCTGTCTGTTCACGATAAAGTTAGAAATTACTAAACGAATAGGGAGACCAGAAAATAAAAAGATTAGAATACTTAATATCCCGGAAGTCGGGGGCAGAGCGCTAGTAATTGCATAGGTACATATCGACGCTTGAAAGGAAAAATTTACTAAGCGACATTGAGCTAACTTTACGGGAGAGCAGTTTAAAGTTGGAATTTTTAGAAAAACATCATAACTACATTTTTTTTGTAATTCTCCTACCGACGTTATTCTTACTGTTTTGGAATCCTTATTTTATCATGTATATTGTGGCATATACAACAACTTCAACTTTAAACTGCTCTCCTGTAAAGTTAGCTCAATGTCGCTTAGTAAATTTTTCCTTTCAAGCGTCGATATCCATCAGAAAAAATTAACTCTTGGCCGGTTTCTGAAGTCTCCAGTTAAACGATCAACAGCTATTGAATCAATAAAGTTAAACTTAAGTTATATATTCGATAACTGTCACTGGGTTTCTGAGCACGCGAGGAGCCTTTCAATAACTATGAATCCAATAACGAGTATCTAAAACTGCCACTAGATGGCTCTCTTCAAAAGATAATAAAAAGATAAGTTTCAAATAGATATTATCATTTTATTTTGTCGTTTTGACTAATTGTATTTGTTTTTGGTAGTAAATATGTAAAAAATATTGTAATTTGGTATTTATTTGCGTCTGTTCATCATAGTCAAATATCAACAATATAATTTAAAAACGTCAAATTAATGTTTATTTTAGTTTCCATTGGTTACCATTGGTTACTATGGTAACATAGTATTTGAGAATAACACCTCTGTCATTCATTGTCAATCTAGAAAAAATTGTTGATTTCTTGCAAATAATTGTACAGTGGACCCCCGGTAATCCGGCCCCTGTCTAATCCGGCACCCCCTGTAATCCGACATGGTCTAATTATTTATTATTGAATATTTTTTTGACAATCTTCGCTAATGCATGATTGAACAAGTTATAACTTGTACGCATCACCACTATTGTGCTCGACACGTAGGGTATTGTTTTGATTCTGATTGCTTAGTTTGAATTGGACTAACTACGTCACGTTAATGACGTTAATTTTATAATAAAACTATTGTGTTGTTTAATTTACTAAATTTGACATACTTATTGAAGTAAGATTTGTACGTCAGAGTACATTATAACATATAGAATCTTATCATTGGATCTGTAATTTGTCGGATTACAAGGTACTCTTTTGTATAAAATTCCGGACTATAGGGGGTCTTAGGCAGTAGTCTATAATCCGACAAATTCGATAGTCCGACACTGCCCTGCAAAATGTTTGTCGGATTACCGGGGGTCCACTGTATTTGTATTTTCAATAATCTGACGTCCTTGAGGCTATCCATAACCTACGGCACACACATATGACCTCAAAATTGTTGTAACTTGTAATTTGTCATATTCTGTCCACGAAATGTTAAAATGAAACGTCAAATAAAATTATGGAACCGATAAACTGCCATCTATGGTTAGATAAGTTAATCTTAGTTTAAACGGAGTTTATCTATTATCGCAGTGCTCAGAAACGCTTTTTCGGAACTTATCGACCCATTAGCGTTTTTGAATAGATAAACTCTCGATAAAAAGACCTCAGAAACCGGGCATCTGACTTTCTTGCTCACTTGCTTAGGAGTCAGACCCTATTGAGCTCCTACTAAGCTCCTCTTGAAGCGATGTTTTGTTGGTGTTTGAAGTGAAACTATAAGCGGTTACTTGGTATTCAATAAATCCCCGATCGTGTCATGCAAGATGCATACATAATATGTTGTAGCTGTATCAGGTTTTCCCTTTGAATTCGAATACGAGTTATGAAACTCGTTATTTTTTTGTTACTTCGAACATCTAATCTAAAGGAATTTATGACCAATAATGAAGATTTACAAAAATTTCAAAATTAGTTTGGGGATTTACCTTTTTTTAGCCTGCTATTAAGTCGGTGTCTACGAGTCATTAATTCAATTAATATCTGTCGTAAAATTATTAGTACTCGTCGTATTCAGATTTAAGTCTTTAGTGAATTAGCATTTCCATTCAAACTCGAGGTCATCCGTGCTGATGAGTGGATCCTTCTTGGATTTTACCCGGGCCTTCCATTATTTCCTTAATTGATCCTAATATCATTCATACCTACTGTTTATTTAAGTAGGCTAGCTTTTGAGGGTTTCCCGGAGCGCTAAGGAAGACAATCACAAAAAGAGCTCTCGCTCAGGGTCGGCGATGCTTGGATGACTCCTCAGATGTTGCTCATGATCATAGAGCTCGGTATCTTACCATCAGGTAAGGTAAGTTCTGTCTGCTTTTTCGTCAGCCCGTTAAGCTATAAAAAATATCTAGATGTCATCCTTCTAAATTCAACCGTGAAGTGTTCTTAACATTGTTGTAGCATTGAACTAATATACTAACGCTAAACAGTCGCATTTATATATCTAGTACTTATAAATTAACAACTTCGGCACTGCCCGTACTACAGCTCTTGGGGTTTGACAGAAAACCAGCGCTGCAGGCCTTCTATTATAGAAACTGCAGCACAAGCTGAGTGAAGTCCCTTTTTACAGTATAGCTCTGCAGCGCAGGCAATTAGACGTAGCAATAATCCTCGAAATATGCCTACCGGCTGTACAATTGTGGAATTTGTGTAAGAAACATATTATGTACCTACCAATATGTATTAAGCCCTATGCCTGCACTGCAGCGTATTTTATTGTAAAATAAAGTGTTTCTTTCTTTCTTCCTAGTTGCAGCTGAGAGCCTTAATAAAATTATAAGAATTAACTATGCACAAAATGTTAGCTACAATTACGATTTAATACACTAAATAAATTAATAACGCTTCACATACCAACAATGATGTATTAATTAATCCTTGAAATAAAATAAATGAAATGATATGTAATATAATATAATGATATCTTTTATTCAAGTAGGTATCACTGATACACTTCTGCACGTAATTTTTTTAATCTACCAGCTTTTTGGAAGGTGCTTTGTCATTTGTCACTTGTTCATTTAAATCACAGGTTAATGAACAAGCGAAGGTCGAATACACTGACAAATGTACTTACCTACTATTTGTGTGGTACACCGATAAACACTTAAGAAAAACCAAAACGAAATAATACATAGGTAGACATACAAACTACAAGGCGCTGCTGCAAATCTCTACCTCCACCCATCCCTGGGAAAGAAAAAATGGAAATGTTTAGTTTCCAAGAGCCAATCCAGAAGGCTTGGGCTGCGATACTGTATCCGTAATAATGACCAAGCTTCCAAGCTCGTGGAAAATATTTTTTTTTTAAATAAATTTTCATAAAATATTACATAAATCGCGTCACATCGATACGAAGATGCAGCAGATACAAAAGATGCAGATATTAAATTAAATTAACACTACTGGCAATATTAACAAACAACGTATTAACTAATAACCTTTCAACCCAAAACACATTCCCCTCCGTTCCGCGGTAAAAATAATTTATATGATATGCAAAACACTTGTTTTCCTTCACCGAATAGCTCCGATTACGTTTACGAATGCGACATTTTCGAGCATTACGCATCTGTTACGTCAAAAGATTTTGTTATTCAGGCTACGTCAGCAACATAATGGACGACGAGAGGATGCATGTAAATAATTTCCGTGTTGTTATTCATTAACCAGCACAACAAAGAAACATCACGAAGTTGCTTTTTTGACGTGGAAGTAGCCAACTTGTTTGTAGTCAACTACATCTTTGATGGTCAATAGGCTTCAACCCATTATTAGTCCACTATAGGGCACATGTCTCCCCTCATCACCTTCTCTGAGGGGCCTAGAGCATACTCCATCACGCTTCTGTCATAGGTACGTATTACATAGCCTAACCCTCTAAGTCAATGGGCAACCTGAGTGTCGGAAGTTGATATGGCGCCCGATGACCTTCGATATGGCTAAACGATTACTGTCTAACGATAAGAACTGGAAGCGTTAAAAGTAAATATAGTACTGGATCTATCCCACTAGCCCTGTTGAGTTGTCCCGTGACGGGACAACTGGCACCTTTGTGACCAAACTTTTTATAGCAATAGGCGACACAACCACAAGCCACTTGATGTAATTGTAATGTATTTGAAAATAAAGTAGAGTAGAGTATGATGATGAGATGGATCTGAATGTAAGTTATCCCATGATGAAACCACTCGGGTTATTTATCAGGTTTATTTTATACTCGAAATATTTATAAAAAAAATATTTTAATAGGAGAGTTGTTTTTAATTCAGAAGTTATTTATTCATTTAACAGTTTATTGTTACCAAGGGCTTGAAAATTTTTAGGAGTTTTGGATTGACTTATAAAGGAGTATTTGCTAATTTTGCTGGCTACTCAGGTAAGTAGGTACGTCCAAGTATGACCGCGTTTAGCTAGTTTTTTATATGTCGGTGTGGGTATACAGTAGGTAAGAATTTTTGTACCTTATATGTCAAAGAAATCTGATAGTAAATAGGTCTATGTTTATCTGATGTAATGAGGCAAACTGTGAATCAGTTGATTCCAGATACTTGCCTGAGTAATAGCTCAGGCGATGCATACAAATTGTCTTAGAAAAACTAATGTACTATTTTATTTATGGCGTCTATGGAAAAATACACTACGATTTTATAGATCACGAGGCAGGTGCTACTTAAATTATAGTTTACTATAGCTTCTACCAGCGGCTTCGTCTGCGTAGACTTCAGATATGGATCCTTAGAGAAATGAAGAACGTGATTAATAAAAAATAGTAGTAGGTACATACGAGTACATACATAGGATGACCCTATAGCTCAGTTGGTATCGATTTGAATAAAATTCGATAAAGAGTACAATGAGGGCAGCAGCATGCGATGCACACAGCAGCAGCAGCGCGGCTCACATTCTTTCACCGTTTGTTTTTTCATTTGTTTGGCAGCGCCTCAAAGTATTTACTGTTATTTTTTTAATTTTTAATTGCTATAAAACTTAATAATAAGTTATGGGTGGTAGTTTCAGTTACCAGGTACCTAAAATGTAATAGGTGAAATATCAATCATCCCCTATTTTCGTACCTTTAGGTGTAAAATTTTATTTAAAATTTTAATGAGAATAACTTCACGGTATACCCAGCAAAAAAAGGATCATCGAATTCGGATCATCCAGTATAAAGTTATTGGGGTAACGGGAAAAAATTCCATGGGTGAACAATCAATGATCCCCTATTTTAGTACTATGAGGGTAGGAAGAAATTTTCCAAAAAAATGGGACCAACTTTTAGATATATTCCATCCATTAAAAAATCATCAAAATCAGACCACTCTTTACCGATTGCTGCGTGATTATACATAAAAAAATATACGTGTCGAATTGAGAACCTCCTCCTTTTTCTTCGTCGGTTAAAAATATTAATTCCTTGGAATTATTTTCAATATAATGATATATGTGCAATTCAGATGTTACGTTAATACAAATACGTATTAATATTGTATAGACCCAGTTGCTTAACCGTTTAATGAAGACGTACAGAGGTACCTACTAATAGATTAATTAGCGATTATGTGAACTCGACTAAGTATAAATATAAAAACATTTTATCATCAGTCATAACATACCTATGTGATTGATTGCAAAAACAGAATTGATGTAAGTATACAATCGCCGACAAACCCACTTATTAATGTTACCGCTTCTCGGCTTACGTTTGCGCAAAAAGTGCACATACAAATGTGGTTTTGCATTGAATGTAACTTTTTGCAGATTTAATACCACGAACAACTGTGTTAAATCCTTGTGCTTGATTAGGTTCTAATAACCGTTTTTTTTTGGGATTTGTGCAATTAATTCTATACATAATGAGTTTTAAATCACAATTTATCAAGAGTTTCTTCACCTGTGTGTCCACCGATTATCTGTTTTTATTTGGTGTCTACGAGTATTAAAATCTTTTGTTATCAATTAGAACGTTTTATTTAATTTTTTAACAAAACTTAAAAACTGAACTTTTTAAGGTAAGAAAAAATGTATCACAAACATTGAAGTATTATTACTAGAGTATAGAACCGACACCGCGAACACCATGTATGTCCCAATGCATTGGCGCCACGTGGCTTCAATGTTCAATAGATTCTTTCGATTCTGAAAGGAGAACCGGGGCTCAATTATGAAAATCGAACCTCCCGGGTGGGACATACATTTTGTTCGAGATGCCTGTTCTATGACATTATACTTCAATGATCACCAAGCGAAAACTAATTTTCATTTTTTTTTTTCTGACAATGAAATCTTTTAGCCTTAACAGTACAAAAATGCGTAGAATTTTAGGATCATGTAAATTAAATTGTCTGTGTATCTTTGCGTTCAATCTAGACATCCGATGGCGTCAACCCTGAATGTTTTGAGTCCAACGATATGAATCATGGTCGACTTGTGTTCCTTACATGTGCTAAGAAGACTTTCAATTTTAATTTATTTTTTTTGTAACAAGACACAAATAGCTTGATATATGACGACTTGAACTGCATTTTTTTAACTCAAAGTTAAAATGTAAGATGCAGTGATCCATGATTGTATTTATTTATTGTAGTTTAGTTTAATAAATATATTAACAAAAGTAATATAAAAAGCTAGTTTCTAACGTTATCAATAAAAGACTTCAACGCGCAGTACAGGCACGTTATAATGTATAAAGATTGTAAAGAAACAATTGGAAGCATAGACTAACCACCTCTCTTTCAAATACCGAAGCGTAACCAAAGATAAAGAAGTGAGGAATTTGGTTTATTAACTAATCTCTCCAACACCGTAACTTTTGATCGGTAATATTTTACGGTTATTTATAGAAGGAGCGTGGTTCGTATGGCAGGTAAACTGGGTGATACAGGCGACGCTTTCGGGATAAAATGATCAAATTACGAGACTGGGTCTCGTTTTATTACTTCTGTATTGATGCTGTGAATATTTAAGTGCGAAGGATTTAATGACTGAATCATAAAAATATGGTATTAAATTTGGTTTTAATGCCGTATTAAAAATATCTTGCAAACAATGTCATTGCGAACTTCTTCCTACGCAGGAAAACCTGGTAGTAATTGTTTTAAGGTTTACAAGGAGCTCATAAAATCAAGTTATTATTATGAGATAATATCGCATTATTAATTACCCAACTAACGCGAAGCCAAAAGGGTTACAATATACAATGCAATATTCTTTATTGTTCATTTATTACAATTCGCACACTCAATGGAAAAAAAGCATAAGTCGTGTTACTTTGAATTTTAGTTATTAATGTGATTGGAAAGAGGACAAAAGCTGCAATTATGTTCATTTTTTTCCAATTTTTATCACTAATCTTGAGGGTTTTGTGCAAGAAATCGTAATTTACATCGTTTGACACTTCAGGTTTTTATATAGTAAATAATGGAATAAATGAATCAACGCAAAAATATTAATACTTGCTTAAGCGTTATAACATTTATGATATTAATACGTACCATACATTATGAAGACAAATAATATGATAATGGTCTTTCTCCACATATTCTTTTTCATCCCTATTTAATTACACGCAATTTTGCTTTTTATCCACAAATTAATCACTGTTTGGAAATCATTGTCTTCTTACATATTTTAACCACGAAAATTATATTAAATAAGAACGATAACTGCATTATTTTTTTTAAAAAAAATTCAATGACTTGTATGTTATGTAAGTAATAATATCCTTATACAATTTTATAAAATCTCGAGTGAACGTGAATACGTCGGTGCG
Organism: Thymelicus lineola; assembly: GCA_963932265.1. Taxonomy (NCBI): domain Eukaryota; kingdom Metazoa; phylum Arthropoda; class Insecta; order Lepidoptera; family Hesperiidae; genus Thymelicus; species Thymelicus lineola. The sequence continues at coordinate 11,236,305 of OZ010700.1, read as the reverse complement.
AGACGAAGAGGAAGAGTGAGCTTTTCCTTTTTTAGGGTTCCGAAGTAAAATCGGAACCCTTATAGTTTTGTCATGTCCGTCCGTCCGTCTGTCCGTCCATCCATCTGTCCGTCTGTCCGACCGTCCGTTCTTCTGTTCGAAGCAAAGCGCTTAGACCCTTAGTGTTAGAAAACTGTAATTTTGGCATGGATAAACATGTTTATTAAAACTCCAGATTCGTAGAATAAAGTATTGAAAAACATTTTTTTTCCGTTACCCCCTACAGGTAACGTGAGAATTATTTTTTTATTTGTCACGTACCCTATAGTGTGTGATATAGTTAAAAAGGTCTTTCAAAAATATTATATACCTGTATAAAACTCAACGCTACCCGAGTATAATGAAACTTGCCGATTAAAACTATAATGTTCATTTTTTAATTATTATAATATGTATTATGGTTAAAGATATGCGATAAGTGGATGACCGTACAAACAGAAAAACAAATGCTACATCGTGATTAAAAATTGTAAGACCTGTTTTCTGCATATATTATGTACATATAGTGTTGGGTTAGTCTTTATAGCTGGTTTTAATTTGCAGAAATAATGTCTAGAAGTATCTGAACAAGTATGTGGGTAAAAGATAGGTCACCATTTGACTTTTAAATGTAGTTTTTGTTGCACATTTAAATACCGAGCAGCACTATGTTTTTTTAGATAAGTACATTGTATGTTCATTGTATTTAAGTTGGTTCGGTTATTCGAAAAATTAAAACAACGTTATTGCATTGCAGTGTGGTGACGGCTGATAATATTCATGGACAAAAATATATTTACACCATAATATGATATAATATAGTACAATACTTTGTAGGCACATACATATGAAATCCTATTTTTATACTGTATAAAAAATCTGGATAGGAATAACGGTATAAAATATACTTTACGACCTATTCTCATAATATCTACCAAGTACACACAAAATAAATAAAAAAAATTATAGAAAAATCGATCGAGCTCTTTCGGAGAAGTATGACCACAAACACCGTGACACGAGATTTTTATATAAAATAGCTTGAAATAAACATTTAACAAACTTTAAGTTAAACTTTGATAAGTTTCATAAAATACATTTTTAAACAGAAACTATTTTCTCAATTAAGAAGAAAATATTTTCCAGACAAGTGATACATATAATAAAATCCACTTCCTCTTTAGTGTAAAACTCAGTTTCGCTTCGAGAAGCTTCGAATAAATTAATTTTAAAATCCTTTACCCGTAACGATATTTAATATTTCAAGTATTCATCGATTATTAAGTCTATCCACTATTCTACTAAGTGAAGGATAAAGATTATAAAAACGAGTCCGACGAGATTTACACTTCGATCAACATGTAATGACGCTACAGTCATTGAACTGTGTCGAGCTTCTATAAGAGAGACGCGGCAGTGTGCATAGACATCATTTTGTGTCACTTTAGCAAGCTGCTAAGGATAATAAGCAAACATGTACGTACAATACTATAAGTTAAGTGTGAAATAACAGAACTTTGAATGAGTGCGCGTGTTCTAGTTTTTTATGTAAATAACCGACAAACAATACTGGCTACTTGTTGGTCAGTTACTACCACCATAAAACCGTAACATGATAATTACTTTTAACAAAAAAATAAACCAACGAAAAAAAGTAATTAAGCGATAAATAAAATAAACCATTTATTTTTTAAATTAAGAACCTAAATTAAGAGTAACTAAATAAATAATTTTAAGAAGGTGACGATTGCTGCGTGTTCATACATAAAAAAAAATATAACTACGTGTCGAATTGAAAACCTCCTCCTTTTTTCTCGTCGGTTAAAAAGGAAATTCTGAACATATCCAGTTTTCATCAGTTATTGTCTAAAAATGTTTTCAGATAATCAAACATTTTTTAATGTAAAACGATACATTTAAGTAATATTTAAAAATTACTGGGTTACTAATTTTTTTTTCAACACAAAATAAATAACTGATATTGACTGACTATAATCGAAAATCGATCAAACAGAAGAGCAAGAATAATCATTTCGGGCTGTAACTTGTAACTTTAATGTCTCTTAGCCTATTTTTATAATCATTATGTACGAGTATTATGTATATAGAATATAGGTTTTGTTGGTAACAAAGCGTGGTGAGTTCCTTCAAGATACAGTTATTGTGCGTCCAAGCTAACGGCACCGAGCATATTGTCATAGCCATTATTATCACCATTACTTTTTTAACAGGGCCTATTAACCTGTTAAAAGACCTATTGTCACTTATTTCTAAGCACCGTGACTACAACCCACAGACATTAAAATACAATATGTTAGCTGTGCTACAACCTACAACCCAAAAAAATACGCGTGTTAGTAACGGTCCGTTCCCACTACTTCCGCTGTTGATTTAGACTTGGTCAATGATATTATATGTATAAAAAGAGGTAGATATGCCAAGACGGCGCTGAAATTACGTCAGCCGAATTAAGTCAAGTATAGCGACTTTAATTCAGACAGTTGATAGCTGCCTCTGAGTGAGGCCGTCTAGTTGTCTTTTTCACTATTATGGTTTTAGTAGTGCCATCCCTTTTACATAATTTACCAATGTAATAGTGATTGGTATAGTGAAACAAAAGATAAACGTGTGTGTGTGTTGTAGCTCGGTCGGAACAGATTTTTTGGTTGATTTGTAAGGGCATAACGTATCTATAGTTTAATATCATTGGACTTGGTTGAATTTGGTTTGACAATTCAATTTAATAACGATTTATAAACGGAAAGGCGTTCACATATTTTAGCCAATGTCATTCATCACGAGACGCGTTTTAATACATTGATGAATTTTCACAATGTCAAATTTTTCTTTAATTCCGGATCCGTATTTTTAATTTTATGAATTATTCATATAAATGTTAAGGGAGTGAGATATGCCTATATTTTATGAATTCAATGTTCTAAGCAGCATTACAGAAAATTACGTAATGCTAAATATGTATAGCGAATTTAAAATCAAAGTATGAAAGGTCATATTCTAGCTCAATTAAAATCATACCGAATGTCAATTAAAATAAATGATAAATAATGTATCTTACTTGAAAGATATTCACGTATATGACATAAAAGGTTAGATTATTTAAATTTATTATGACGCAAAAATGATAACCTCACCTTGAACTTAGAGTTATCTTAGTGTAGACAGAACGCAGATTTAAATACGTAGATAGCATTTTAAATATAGGTATCACTGACTTGTGTAGGTCACTCTCCAGGTTAAGTAAATATTAGAATAGTCTGTTTATATTGAATGGACTTAGAATAATAAGGCAGACACAAATTGATATTAATTTAAAGATGAATAAACATATAAGGCCAAAATTATTTCCTGTTTACTATTAATTTCTTTATCATGTAAAAGGTACTTAGGTACCAATAGTACCTAAGTTTGTTTACAAAATAAGTCTCGCCTAAAAAACCTACCTTTTAATTAAGTACTGATTTACTCATTTAATTATGTAGAGAAAACAGTGTAATAAATATGATATCACATATAAAAATAAAGAAAAAATACTGAAATATAACTAAAATTATACCTGCTGTTACAACTATTTAGGTAGGTAAGATAGTTACGACCCACAACTTCATACGCGGAAATATTTTATTTTATGCCCATATTAATGTTTCATGTTTTTATAGGCCCACTGGCTTTGGCTATGCGTTGTCTGTCAGTCAATACAAATCTTGCAACAAAAGCACGTTTTTACTAAAGCTATGATTAAGGTGCATAAAAAAATATAATAGATATTCAATGTCAGCATAACACAATAGAATTTCGTCCACGCAAAATAAAAGTACCGACCTATTCAAATCATAATAAAATAATTAATTTAACATTAAATTAAATTTAATAATATTATTAACTATTTGCTAAGAGAAATTCGGTAAGGCACTTCTAATTGTTCCTATGGCTATAATATTTTGTATTTTGTTGCTATCAAAAGACTGAGCTTGACTTCCTTGAGAAATGATTCAGATCTTACTTTTTCGTGTTTTTTAAGGTTAACGTGGCCGGTTAAGGCTTAAAGTTAACAAGATTAACCCTGATGCAAATTTACTTTTATTTTACTTTTATTAACAATTGTCATGATAAGCAATTAAATACAACAGTAAAGTTTCTGATAAAGCAATAAAAAACGAGTTTCAACATGGCCAGTTCAAAGTTTATTTACAAACAAGCAAGATTTCTTTAGTATTAGTGGAACAAGTTTTACATATAGTTATAGTAGCAAGCCACAGACATTAGGAAGCTATATCTTCATACTGAATCAGCTAAGGGATGGACAAATTCTATTGATTTTTAAACTTTTATTACCATTGCAAGACATTCCAAATAACGATGAAAGATATTATTATATATTTCGCCAAAAACATTTTATGTAAATAAAATAGGTTCTGACTTAGTTATGACTCACAATCTGAGCAAAAGCCAACCTTCTAACTCTACAAAACCTAAAAAAACTTAAACTCTCAACCCTGCGTGAATGGCGTGAACCACATGGTGAAAAAATGTCAGTATTGTTTGCGTGTTCATAAAACATAATAGATATTACGTAACTATAACATGTAATTGTCGTTTCGTCCAAGAAAAAACTGTCTATGGCCTAAACTTACTCCACGTAATTGACGCACTTAAAGCTAGTAATAATACTTCAATGACATAAAGCTAGATTTAAATGATTGCAACAATAATTTTCCACTGTCGACTCGACTCAATTGCCACTATTTTACTTTTTACATTTTATTGAAGTTAATTGAAAAATTACACTTTACAAAACAGCGTCTTTATTCCGCTAGTCAATTTTTAAATGTGTGATTCATGATTGTGTTCATATTACATAACCTCACATGCGCAGAGTATGTTTGTGTGTAACAATGGGTTACCGGTGGTTACCGGTATTGTAGAATGCAGTAATACACGCTCTTGATTTACGGTTCAAATGTTTTGATGGATAACTCTATTCACGTTAGATGCTTTTTGCGCTAGTTGTTCGGATGTTAAATGATTATATTGACATAGAGTTATTGCCAGTGTTGAGTTGACACTTCACAATGATTATGGTCATTCTTGTCCGAGGTCGTTGAGCTCTGTAGTCTGTATCAGATTAATGCCGATGGTATAAGTAGGATTGTTTTTACCTGTCTCGCTAACGACCCTCTTCTTTCTAGAACCAACCGTGAAATTTTATAATGTTTTTCGGTTGCAGTGTCCGAGGACATTTAAAGGTCTTCGCAAATTATCAAGATGGAGCAAGATTCTATAATGAGCATATTTGAAAAATACGTAGTGTTTTTAAAGAACATACGTGACCGGTACAGAATTTAACAAACCCGATGTGAGTAAGAAAGACATTGAAATTAAGGGGATTGCCTTACCCGATGACTTGCTTGATGATGAGATTAGATCCCTATGGACCTTGAAGATAGCACTACAAATGGTTCGCGTTAGTGAATTTATCTGAAGGTCAATAGATAAGAAGGCAGCTCAGGTTAATCTAGGATTATAGCATCAGAATATGGGTACAGATCCTGCCACGATCAATGGCCGGCCGTGGTTAGAATACGTAATGCCGGCCTCGGTAACTGTGTCAGCGAACGGCTGCCTCGGAATTCGATCAGTGAAAATGTAAACAATATCGTACTTCTAACCGATTTTTCTATGTGCACTGATAAATGTAAAGATATCATAAGAATTGTAAACACTTTTCTACGGACCTGATTTAATTAGTTAGATGTAGCATTAAAAAGTTTTTATTGATTTTACTGAACAATGGATGAGACTGGCGAATGATACCTGGCTGGGCTCCGTAACATCAGTTTATTCCTTTCGGTAGGTTCCTATCATGCATGGCCATTAAGTATTTTACCAGCCTGGCTAGGTACCACTCTCCTTCTAAAATCGATGATGAAATGTTTTTGAAGTAAAACTTTTTAGGCGCGACTTGAGAGTAACTTAGATCATTTTTCGGTTAAGTATATTTTTTAATAAATATGAGTCAACTGTAATATGATATTTATTTTAAATTAAGTTTTTTTTTTGGTAATACGTGTCACCAACGTCAAAGAAGTTTTCCTTCAATCGCGCGGCGTAAAGATTATACGCACACACTTTTTTTTTCTATCAGTTTCGGTCACAGTGGCCAGTGTCATATAATGTGACTCCTCCGCTGTTTCGGCAACGCACCTGTTATGTATGTTATATGTATTCATTGATTTCTGTTTAAAATATCATTGCAAACCGAAAACTACTAGGCTGTGATCTCATCTTTTTCTTCTTATTCTTCGGTGGTAGTCTAAACGCACTAATTTAAAAAAAGCCTATTCATTCACCATTCACTAAGTTGCAGACATTATGATAATGAATAAATCTTATAACTGGTTTCGTTACTTCATGAGATTATCGCTGGTGATAAACATTCTAAATTAATAAAAATCTTATAATCTAAGATTGCCTAACAATTTGTTATTGTTGGATTATATTTGTCTTATTACGAGAAGATTCGTATCTGTACTAATTGAAAAACAATAATAAGTGATTTTAAAATGTTGGAATTAAACTCATAATTTCGTCATACTTAGTTACGAAGATTTTAGAAAGTTATTTTAAACCTATGGCAAGTGCATAAGTATAATTATCAAAATATACAAAGTGTGGATGAGTAATGATATACGTATAACCAAGTGGCAAGGTAAGCGTGGGTTAAAATCCTGTAGATACCTATGAGCGTGATAATTATCACTCGCTAGGTGGTGAAAAACTCTGAGGTATGTACTTTTTCACAACATTATCCTCGGAAACAAGTCATAATTTATTCCTAATATGCACATAAATTGAAAAAATTTGAGTCCAGCTTTCTGAGCGGCTACTGACATTCGAAAGCCAGGTTATTGATGTTTTATTGATTTAACATCAATAACCTGTGATAACAGTAATAGCAAGATGTACATCGTATTGCTCAAGTCAATGTCACGCTCCCCCCCTCCCCCTCACCGCTGGCGTGACAACCTTAATTACTAGTAATCATCCAGTTTTCTTTTCATTAACTTTATTTCTACTATTTCTATTAGTATCCTCGACCACTGCTGGAAACATGGATTACGTTTGGTTTCGTTATAGATTTTATCAGCATCCAAAAAAACTGTTTACATTTTTTCACACGTCAAACGTGTTTCGTGTTTCCCCAACAGCCCATTCATTATTTTATTATTTTTCCTACGATCTAGCAATAGACCACAATCTATTTAAGAAGGTTGATAATGATAACGCGCTTCTATTATTCTTATTTAGCAGACAATAGCAAGAAAACTTTCTATTTCCATATTACTATTTCCATGAATGAATTAGCTACGAGTATCTCAAAGATTTACGGAGAGACCCTTGACCGACAACGAACGGACGCACAGACACGCCTACCTAACAGAATTTTAACACGACGCTCGACTCGTGTACGCAACTTACAGTAGAATATAGAGAGGTTTACCTACTCTACTACTATGCTTGACTCATTGTAGCCAAGTGCTAGAAAAATTAATTTCCACACGCTAGAACTTCGAATTTCCAATTTAAGTTATTTTTCTGTTTTATAACTAGAACCTATTCGGTTAAATATAGGAATAATAGCAACCTATAATCATTCTAAACGTCTGTATAGTAAATTAATATTTCATAATATAATATAAACAGCTTCGCTTTCATCTTATTTCGTGGGTTACACGTTTTAGTTGAAAATAATTTGGCTGCGATATAGAATAGACTGTTTTTGATGAATTGCAATTTGCCAGTAGTTCAAATTTGATTAATGGATTGCGTTTATAAAACGTTTAGCAGTTTCTGCAGAAGCTACGAAGATTGTGTAAGTATTAAGAATCTTTATAGTTATTTCTCAATGATCTCTTAATTGCTGTTGCAACATTTAAAATACTTGGTTTATCTGCGTTCCCATCTCTGTCACCTTAATTGAAATCATACAACTGGTTGGTGCTGAGATAATTAGGATCGCAAAATAGTTATACTAATAACTATACTATTGTACTATGTTCAATTTCAAGAATGTTCAAGATGCACTTGATTGACAGATGATTCATAATAATTATCATAAAAATTTAATACACAGATTAATTTCATGTAGTTGAAGTAAAAGGGTTTATTAAGAGGAAAATACAATAATTAACCTGTGATAAGGTTTCCGCAACTTAAATTTTTACGAATATTTAGGCTGTATGATGATCTCACATGCTAGGTATTTATTCGAACTTAATTGAATTTAGTAAAATCCTCAAAGGAGGAAAATATTAAGAGCATTCTCCAATATTATTGAAGCATTTTTACTAAGAAATAACTATTCTAAAATCAGGAAACGCTTGTTTGCCTTGTAAGAGCAAGTCTTGACATACCTAACAGTCAATTTAGTCTTGAATTAAAATTCTACGATCCGATTAAAACTGGATATTGTATTTTATTTTTATTGGAAATTGGCTATATGCCAGTGTTATTTTGACGTTCGGTTGCTGTAATGAAAACTCGGTTGAAAGACGATTCCACGCTTCCTGGTTGATTACCACTTACATACGATCAGATACTCGTTTCTAGATTATTAAAATAAAATAAACGCTACACACTCGTAGTCCCACACTAAGATTCCGTGTCGTGGGTGCCATGGACAAAACACAGAGGCAACACACACCCAGACCGAGAACAGAAATTCAAACGTATCATTCAAATTTCTGCCTCGCTGAGAATTGAACCCAGGACCTTCAAACAGCGGTCCAGCTTGGTATCAATTACGCCACGAGGGTAGTCGGTTATTGAGAAAATAAACTATTTAACGTCAGACGATGCAGAGCTACAGCAAAAAATCTGGTATAAAGTATAAAAATGAGAGGTGTCAAGGGACACCCGGATGGAAGTTCCTTTCGATTTAAGTATTGTTTTACGCGCTCAGCAGTGTGATTCAGCAATATGAAACTAGATGGCGTATATGAATATGAATCACGCTAGCGTGATTCAGAAAGTTGAACAGCGCCATCTAGTTTCATATTACTGAATCACTTCAAAAACTGTCGTGACAATTCAGTAATATGAAACTAAATCACGCTAGCGTGATTCAGAAAGTTGTACAGCGCCATCTAGTTTCATATTACTGAATCACTTCCAAAAGTGTCGTGACAACTTTTCGTAAGAATTTTTTCCGTCTAGCCCCCTTTCATAACGCGCTATAAGGAACTTCGTTCCAATATAATACAGTGCAACCTCTATATAACGAACCTGAAGGGGATTAGAAAAAATCGTTATATAAAGTCATTTGTTATGATGAGCTGTGTTATAAAGAGGTTAGGTTAGTCTGCGATTCGTTTCAATTATTGTAAAATTTTGTGTAATTAATTATTGATAGGATACTTTATGTAAAGGTTATAACTTGCCAAAAATCGTAAACTAGAGGTAAATAATACTTTCTGTTTGTATTCTGCAATGATTGAAAATTCGCTATAAAAAGGTTTTTGATTTTGTTCGTAATGTAAAGGTATATTTTGTATTGGTTCTTACGGGCAGTTCTAGGGGATTTGAACAAATTCGCTAAATCAAGGAAATATATAGAGGTTCGTTTTATTAAGATTTTTAATTTTTGCAATTACCTAGTTGATAAACTGATGAACCACCTGATGGTTAGTAGTTACTGTAGTCGATGAATATCAGCAGAAGGCAAAAGCAACGCATTGCTGACTAAAGTGAAAACGGGGGCATACTTGCATTATTGGGTTTGATTTTAATATTTTTTACCTCATTGCTCTATGGTTTCCACTGACTTTAAAGCCCATAAAACAGGCCATGTGTCATGTCAATAATTTAATATACAAAATCACATCACCTTTTAAGTAACGTTGTAATCGCTATAATATTTTATAATGAAGCTGTTTATTTTTAGGTTTCTGAAATAAAATCGGAACCCTTATAGTTTCGTCATGTCCGTCCGTCCGTCTATCCGAAGCATAGCTCTGAGACCCTTAATTCTAAAAAGGTGTAATGTGGCATGGATATACATATCTATTAAAACTTCAAAATCGTAGAATAAAATACAGGTAACGTGAGGATGATTTTTTTCGCTGCGTACCCATATTTATCGTTGAAAAGGTCTTTCAAAAATATTATATTATGGTCTCCACCAATTTGGATTTAGAGGTTCATTTGCGAAATATTTGGCTTTAAAGTGCTAATTTTGGTTGAAGCCAAGTGTGTCCCTTCCCCCCGCCGGCTAAACGGTTGGAGTTGAACAAGTGAAATTCTCAAAAATAGTTTAGACGAATAATTTATAAGGAAAACTATCATGAGTAAACCCTATAATGCGCGTGACCTGACACGCACTAGCCTGTTTTTTCTTTTTTAATCGATTTTGACAAAATCCAATCTAAACGGAATTTGAAGCCTGGCAGCTGACCGCTTATGATGGATTTTGGAACGAGTTATCATATCATGTATAAAATTTGATAAGTGTTGTTTAGAGCTCCCTCGTCTAGAGCCAACCCTAAAAGTAGTATCAGATCATGTTTTTTCAAAGTATTGGCAAAAAACAATCAAAAAAGTCGATGAGGAAGCAGTAAGTGAGCCGGGTAATGTTCCCTATATTTTTTTATTAAAACACCCGATGCCTAGTTGTAGCCATATAGGACATTTGTGGCACAAAATAGAAAAACTGTGGTTACGGCTCGTTACCTTTACGTTATGATATAACGTTACCGTACGATATAACGTGCTACATAATTTAAAAGTAACGAAATACGGATATTAAATAATACAACACGGAAATAGGTATGAATAAAAAATATAAATCCAAGGACACGGGTAAAATATTGTACATAATATCGATATTCAATTTTAGGGTACGATATTGGGGCGGCTAAAAATACTAACCCCAATTCCGCGCTGGATGGGTGTCGTAAGAGGCGACTAAATCCGGCCCGCTGGTGGTAGGGCCCTCGGAGTGATTGTATTGGTAATATTAAATTGATTTTAATTTTCAATTAATACTAATATTACTATTAATATTTCTCCATGGGGTTCGCCTGGATAGCTATCATGCTCGAGCATGAGTAAGCCGCCAAACGACTCGTCATGTTCCGGCTGGGAGATTGAGAGCCAGTTTTTTCTTTCTTTCTTGGCCGGGGCAACGCATGAGTGATGCCTTTGGTGCTGCTGATGTTCAATGTTCATGGGCGGCGATAGCCACTTCCCATCAGGTGGATCGTCAGCTCCTTTGCCGGCTATTTTCATAAAAAAATCCATTATGATTGTAATGATTGCATCAATATTTTGATATGTTGCATTTAACATGTTCATCAAAAATTCAGAAACACCTGATAACTTCAATACGTTTATTACAACCGTTAAACTTACACATATAACTCTATTAGGGTACTCACGTTTAAGAGCTTTTCCTTCAGGCGTACATCGGTTATTATTAAGCAAACATTCCACATAGTTCCTCACTAGTCTTTTGTTGTTAAACAGTGCGTCTATGTCTAAATAGTCATATCTCGAGTCATACTTGGGCATATTGGCCATCGCGGTCATGTCTTGGGCCACAACAACACCACACACACAGGCACACAGCAAAATCACTGCACGCATTTTGACAATACAACACTCAGACTTGACAATACGACAACACGAAAACTCTTCGTCGATTCGACGTCTTCTAAAATGTAAGTCACATTTGCGTATCGTAAATAAGCACGCGTAAATCTGCCGATAACAGCGCGCGTAAGTTTGCGGATAAGACCGCGCGTAAAATGCCGTGCGCGCGTCTCGAGTCGCCGTGTTGTTGTGACTGATTCGCGGTCGCCGCGGTCTTTAGTAAACTAAGTATATTTCTTAACTCTGTAATGATCGGTGGATATAACTCTGAAATAAAATAAGATCCTTTTCAAGGGCAAAGGATTAAGATAGTATGTAGTGTAGGCGACCATGAAGGGTAGTTGTTTGTTGATTTGGTAGTGACCGTGCCTGACAAGTGAAAGGCAATTAAATAATCGTCTTACTTTAATGTAGCGTTGTCGTAGTTCGTCAGATGGATTATGTTCATGTCTCAAGAAGTTTTTTTCCTTACCAGAATACAACGTCTTTTGAGCTATACTATTCAGGTCAGGTCAGTTGAATGGGTCTGGGTCTCCAGTCCCCTAAAGATATAACTATATTTTGCGTAGGGGAATGCACCTGGCACTGATGAGTTCACGAGAGATCTCGGTTTCAACCTTCATGAAAGAAAGAGAGAAATAAACATTTCTTCCGACATAAGCATAGTAAAAAAAAAAAAGGGTGCGTGTACTTTTGTACGCGCGTGAGAAGTTATACTTCTTTGGCATGAAAAAAAAATCAAAAAACAATATTAAAAAAAACATTGTTCAAAATACAATATTCAAAAACAGCAATACTAAAAATAAAAATTAAATAATATTTTGAAATAATTTAATTTACGAATCTCTATAGCCAAACTATATCTGTGATTAATTTTGTAGTATATTCTAATATTACTTTGCTACGTATCGTAATAGTTCTCGTAATAGAACATAGATGGTGTTTTTACAATTGCAAAAACAAATCAATTGTAAATCTTTTTTTTCTGTTTTTACAATTGTAAAAACGCCATCTATGTTCTATTACGAGAACTATTACTATACCATGCTGTAAAACCAGTTTTTGTGGGGGGGGAGGGAATGAAAGATTTTATTCAGTTCAGTTGAAGAATAATTTATTTTCCGACAGGCATTACTCTTTAATACAGATTAAGGAGAGAAAAAGAATGGGCTGCTAGTCCCAAAGACAAGTATCGATTACTATTTACTACAGTCCGTTCACAGTTATTTTACCTCTAACAAGCGGTCATTACCTTCCCATTAGATTAGCATTACTTGCTGTCAAGTGACGAGTGTTGCAAAAGTTCCCGATTTATCGGGAGATCTACTGATTTTGGTTATCGTCTCCCGATATCCCGTTTTAGCGACCGTTTCTCCCGATTTTTTGCATTTTCTACCAATGTAATATAATATTGAAAATTAAAATAGAAAATAGTGTTATAAATACAAAAAACAAAAGAAATTGAGTCGCTCAATGAAAATACAGAAGAATTTTGGGCAAACGTAGGTACATATTATAGCATAAAACGTGGTCATGGCTCACGAAATCGTGTTCTAATATTTTTTCCAACTGAATCAATGATAGGTCTATTACACACAAAAAAATTAAAAAATACAAAAAACTCGACTGCGTATAAAACATGTGCGACATATTGAGGAAGTTTTGTAAAATGGATGGAAGCTTAGACGCGGAAATTGATAAATTTATTATAGAATTGAAAGACGAGTGTGATACGGAATCTGAGAGCAGTTTTGATGATTCATGTTCGTCCGATAGTGATTATTTATCATTAGGCGTGCGTTTGGATCATTCGTATGCCAACCCAATTTAAAGCAATTCAATTTGTTGTAATTTTAATATAACTACCGAGAATGTGAACTGATTAGTTAGGAGACTGTAAAATAATACATTATTTTATTTGAACGTGTATCATTTTTACTATCGTTACTTTTGAATCAACCTAGTAAATAATATTTATATACATCAGAAGAAACATGAAATATTTCATGTTAGGGAATCGTACAAACTAAACTTTACAACACACAGCTAAGGTTAACCAACTTAATAAATTAATAATGTAGTTTTTATAAGGAAGAATATAAACGCTTATAAACAAAATTTTGATATTAATAATCGCCAATCAAAAAGAATGTATCAATTAAGTACGCCTTCGTTCCGCCTAAGTAAAGTACAACGATCTTTCATAGGGATTGGTGTACATTTCTATAATAAAATCCCAAAATTAATACGTGACTTGCCAATAGAATCTTTCAAAAAACGTGTAAAAACACAATTGTTAGGCAAGGGATATTATAGTGTAGACGAGTATTTAAATGGCAAAGACGCATGGAAATGATTAGCTCTGCAACCAGTTCCACTCAGAATAGTAAACTTTTGTATGATAATATCTTTTTTGTAATATTTTTTTAAAAGATGTGCTGAGGAGTTTCTTTAGGCTTTTCTTCTCCTCCATGACAAAGCACCTTCCGAAAAGCCAAAAAATGACGTGCATAAGTGTATCAATGATACCTATATGAATAAAATATTTTGACTTTGACTTTAATAGCTAGAGGTAAAATAACTGTGAACGGACTATAAACAAATCGACCCATAGACTCGATCAATCAGTACAGACTACATTGTCTTTCGTAATTTTTCAGCACAGAATAAAAAGAAAGATTTTAAGTGATGTTTTAATATTTCAATCTTCAAATAAACAACAACTTTTCTACGCGAATTTAAAAATTATAAAAGTCCTGAAATCCAAATAAATAAAATGTACTATAATTTCGATAGACACGAAACTGGACAAAATCACAGACTGCAGATCACGGATAGAACGATATGGCGGCCATGGAACTATCGCGCCAAAGGAGAAACCCAGCTTACATAGAAACTCAGGCCCAGGTAGACAAGACTGGAAATTGGCTGTCAATTAGATCACTGCAAAAGGTTTAATTTCTCCAATTTTCACGGCTGCCAGCAATGGCCAACTAAGGAAATCCTAGAATGAATCACCTTAATTATAGGTTATGATTATGTCATACTCGTGTCACAGTGCTATTTAATATGTATGTTACACTTACTGTAAACCAACACCTACGAGTAATCATTACAAACGTAAAAAAAAGTCAAAAATACTAACACTTAAACTACGAGTTTAATGGTTAAAACTAAGTTGGCGGGTGTCTATTATACTATCTACTACTTAAATGGTTTTTACCCAAAACGAATGTCATAAAAAGGTTGTATAATAAAAGCTATTGCATATTTCAAGAGATTTTATTAGTTATCATTTATATTAATATTTCGTCTAGTTGTGCAGGAGGCGCTATATTTCGTTGGTACCTTGCCCAATCAAGATACCATAACATACTCATTGTAAGTATGGCCACAGCAAACTACTGATCTTCTAAAGATGTATAGGGTACGTTATCCAATGTTCAGGACTTATTCTGAACCTTTGTCAGTCACAAAACAGGCGATTTAGTAGTCCATATTCATATAGTATTGGTTTGCCAGAAATTGTAGCGAAACTGCGAAAACACATTCACCAAAACACAAGTACGAAATCGAATACAACAGTAAATTAAAATAACTGTGTGCGTGTCGATGAGTTTCAATAGTAAATAGGACTCCAAATAGGTACGCTGAAAATATTTAATAGAAAAATACAAAAAACCACGCGTAGAAACATGAAAGATCGATGACAAATATGACAGTACAGTGGTGTTATTTATAAATACTATGGTTACCAAAATGACATTATTAGGGATTACATCATCTTTGTTGTCAATCGATTAATCGATGTCAAAATATTCGAAATGTAATTTAATAAAATTAGCGTAACGATTGAATGGTAATTCTAAATATATTACATAGTTTTAATATGTATGGAATACGAAAACATGTAAGAAATAAATTAATATTATAATTTTAATTAACAAATAATACATAAAATATATTATTATATTCCATCAATCGATTATTATGAATCAATTCAATCGATTATAAAATCGTTTGTAATGAGGTAAATACTGTGAAAACTTTTTTGCATACAGAAAAATACAGAATTTAGCTAACTTCACGTTGTAGAATTTAGGTGTCGGTGTGCGCGCGCATCGTAGAAATTCACTCTCATCATTTTTCACCATCGCGCCAAAAGAAGTATAACTTCAAAAATAAGTAATTAATGTAAAATTAAACTAATATTAGATAATTTGATAAGTAGGTTCTGTTATTAGTTATTTAGATTTTATGTTTATTAGTTTTAGGCATTGTATTATTTATTTAATTTTTATTAATGTCACTAGTCGAACTATACGAATTAGGGTCGCCCTGAAAATCAGCGGTCGTGGCTTGCTGCGGCCAGTGCTGAGTGTGGCCCTATTTCGTCAAGTTCTTACTGCTGCAATAACATTTATTATAAGTATAATGTAAGAATATTGCCTGTTTGTATTGCAGTGTTAACTTGAGGAAATACAATTTTATTCTATTCTATTCTAAAAAAACGTAAAAATTCTATGCTAATAATGTTATAAATAAAATTTGTTTGATTGAGTTTGGAGTTGCAGCTACCAACATGATGGAAAAGGGTCGCACTCATAATAATGGATTAGTAAAGTCCGGTTTACACGTATTAAGTATTTAAGTATTATATAAGTATATGATAGATTTTAAGTAAATTAATACGTGTAAACAGACAATTTAGTAACTTTTAGTTAAAGTCAAAGTCAAAATATTTTATTCATATAGGTATCCACTGATACACTTATGCACGTCATTTTTTGGCTTTTCGGAAGGTGCTTTGTCGTGGAGGAGAAGAAAAGCCTAAAGAAACTCCTCAGCACATTTTTTAAAAAAATATTACAAAAAAAGATAATAATACAAAAGTATTTACTATTCTGAGCGGAACTGGTTGCAGAGCTGGTCATTTCCATACGTTTTTGTCATTTAAATACTCGTCTACACTATAATATCCCTTGCCTAACAATTGTGTCTTTACACGTTTTTTGAAAGTTTCTATTGGCAAGTCACGTATTAATTTTGGGATTTTATTATAGAAATGTATACCAAGCCCTATGAAAGATCGCTGCACTTTACTTAGGCGGAACGAAGGCGTAACTAATTGATGCATTCTTTTCGTATGGCGATTATTAATATCAAAATTTTGTTTATACGCGTTTATATTCTTCCGTATAAAAACTACATTGTTAAAGATATATTGGGAAGCTACTGTAAGTATACCTATTTCCTTGAACTTTTCACGCAAAGACCCCGAGACCTAAGTTTATAAATAGCCCTAACTGCCCGTTTCTGGAGTATGAAAATTTGTTTTATATTGGCTGCTTTGCCCCACAGCAAGATAGCATGAGACATAACACTGTGGAAATAAGCAAAATAGACTATCCTAGCAGTTTCGATTCGGTTAAAATTTAGTTATGTACTTAATACGTGTAAACCAAACATACATAAGTGGTAGATAACTTACTACGGAGATCCGTAGACGAACAAGGGTAACCGACATAGCTCAAAGAATTAGCCGGCTGAAGTGGCAATGGGCTGGCCACATAGTGCGAAGGACCGATAACCGTTAGGGAAGAAAGGTCCTCGAATGGCGCCCACGTCTCGGAAAAAGGAGCATAGGACGCCCCCCGACCAGGTGGACTGACGACCTGAAGAAGACAGCAGGCATCCGCTGGATTCAGAAGCCTCAGGATCGGTCAGAGTGGCGGAAGTTAGGGGAGGCCTATGTCCAGCAGTGGACCTCCAAGGGCTGATGGATGGATGGAACTTACGCCCTCTGATATTTCAATGCTCCCATTAGCAATATAGTTATTATACGGAAGAATATAAACGCGTATAAACAAAATTTTGATATTAATAATCGCCAAACAAAAAGAATGCATCAATTAGTTACGCCTTCATTCCGCCTAAGTAAAGTGCAGCGATCTTTCATAGGGCTTGGTATACATTTCTATAATAAAATTTCAAAATTAATACGTGACTTGCTAATAGAATCATTCAAAAAAACGTGTAAAAACACAATTGTTAGGCAAGGGATATTATAGTGTAGACGAGTATTTAAATTACAAAGACGCGTGGAAATGACCAGCTCTACAACCAGTTCCGCTCAGAATAGTAAATACTTTTGTATTGTTATCGTTTTTTGTAATTTTTGAAGTTATACTTCTTTTGGCGCGATGGTGAAAAATGATGAGAGTGAATTTCTACGATGCGCGCGCACACCGACACCTAAATTCTACAACGTGAAGTTAGCTAAATTCTGTATTTTTCTGTATGCAAAAAAGTTTTCACAGTATTTACCTCATTACAAACGATTTTATAATCGATTGAATTGATTCATAATAATCGATTGATGGAATATAATAATATATTTTATGTATTATTTGTTAATTAAAATTATAATATTAATTTATTTCTTACATGTTTTCGTATTCCATACATATTAAAACTATGTAATATATTTAGAATTACCATTCAATCGTTACGCTAATTTTATTAAATTACATTTCGAATATTTTGACATCGATTAATCGATTGACAACAAAGATGATGTAATCCCTAATAATGTCATTTTGGTAACCATAGTATTTATAAATAACACCACTGTACTGTCATATTTGTCATCGATCTTTCATGTTTCTACGCGTGGTTTTTTGTATTTTTCTATTAAATATTTTCAGCGTACCTATTTGGAGTCCTATTTACTATTGAAACTCATCGACACGCACACAGTTATTTTAATTTACTGTTGTATTCGATTTCGTACTTGTGTTTTGGTGAATGTGTTTTCGCAGTTTCGCTACAATTTCTGGCAAACCAATACTATATGAATATGGACTACTAAATCGCCTGTTTTGTGACTGACAAAGGTTCAGAATAAGTCCTGAACATTGGATAACGTACCCTATACATCTTTAGAAGATCAGTAGTTTGCTGTGGCCATACTTACAATGAGTATGTTATGGTATCTTGATTGGGCAAGGTACCAACGAAATATAGCGCCTCCTGCACAACTAGACGAAATATTAATATAAATGATAACTAATAAAATCTCTTGAAATATGCAATAGCTTTTATTATACAACCTTTTTATGACATTCGTTTTGGGTAAAAACCATTTAAGTAGTAGATAGTATAATAGACACCCGCCAACTTAGTTTTAACCATTAAACTCGTAGTTTAAGTGTTAGTATTTTTGACTTTTTTTTACGTTTGTAATGATTACTCGTAGGTGTTGGTTTACAGTAAGTGTAACATACATATTAAATAGCACTGTGACACGAGTATGACATAATCATAACCTATAATTAAGGTGATTCATTCTAGGATTTCCTTAGTTGGCCATTGCTGGCAGCCGTGAAAATTGGAGAAATTAAACCTTTTGCAGTGATCTAATTGACAGCCAATTTCCAGTCTTGTCTACCTGGGCCTGAGTTTCTATGTAAGCTGGGTTTCTCCTTTGGCGCGATAGTTCCATGGCCGCCATATCGTTCTATCCGTGATCTGCAGTCTGTGATTTTGTCCAGTTTCGTGTCTATCGAAATTATAGTACATTTTATTTATTTGGATTTCAGGACTTTTATAATTTTTAAATTCGCGTAGAAAAGTTGTTGTTTATTTGAAGATTGAAATATTAAAACATCACTTAAAATCTTTCTTTTTATTCTGTGCTGAAAAATTACGAAAGACAATGTAGTCTGTACTGATTGATCGAGTCTATGGGTCGATTTGTTTATAGTCCGTTCACAGTTATTTTACCTCTAGCTATTAAAGTCAAAGTCAAAATATTTTATTCATATAGGTATCATTGATACACTTATGCACGTCATTTTTTGGCTTTTCGGAAGGTGCTTTGTCATGGAGGAGAAGAAAAGCCTAAAGAAACTCCTCAGCACATCTTTTAAAAAAATATTACAAAAAAGATATTATCATACAAAAGTTTACTATTCTGAGTGGAACTGGTTGCAGAGCTAATCATTTCCATGCGTCTTTGCCATTTAAATACTCGTCTACACTATAATATCCCTTGCCTAACAATTGTGTTTTTACACGTTTTTTGAAAGATTCTATTGGCAAGTCACGTATTAATTTTGGGATTTTATTATAGAAATGTACACCAATCCCTATGAAAGATCGTTGTACTTTACTTAGGCGGAACGAAGGCGTACTTAATTGATACATTCTTTTTGATTGGCGATTATTAATATCAAAATTTTGTTTATAAGCGTTTATATTCTTCCTTATAAAAACTACATTATTAATTTATTAAGTTGGTTAACCTTAGCTGTGTGTTGTAAAGTTTAGTTTGTACGATTCCCTAACATGAAATATTTCATGTTTCTTCTGATGTATATAAATATTATTTACTAGGTTGATTCAAAAGTAACGATAGTAAAAATGATACACGTTCAAATAAAATAATGTATTATTTTACAGTCTCCTAACTAATCAGTTCACATTCTCGGTAGTTATATTAAAATTACAACAAATTGAATTGCTTTAAATTGGGTTGGCATACGAATGATCCAAACGCACGCCTAATGATAAATAATCACTATCGGACGAACATGAATCATCAAAACTGCTCTCAGATTCCGTATCACACTCGTCTTTCAATTCTATAATAAATTTATCAATTTCCGCGTCTAAGCTTCCATCCATTTTACAAAACTTCCTCAATATGTCGCACATGTTTTATACGCAGTCGAGTTTTTTGTATTTTTTAATTTTTTTGTGTGTAATAGACCTATCATTGATTCAGTTGGAAAAAATATTAGAACACGATTTCGTGAGCCATGACCACGTTTTATGCTATAATATGTACCTA
This sequence comes from Thymelicus lineola, assembly GCA_963932265.1. Classification (NCBI taxonomy): domain Eukaryota; kingdom Metazoa; phylum Arthropoda; class Insecta; order Lepidoptera; family Hesperiidae; genus Thymelicus; species Thymelicus lineola. The sequence goes on along the minus strand of OZ010700.1, from coordinate 11,215,766 downwards.
CGTTTGCCCAAAATTCTTCTGTATTTTCATTGAGCGACTCAATTTCTTTTGTTTTTTGTATTTATAACACTATTTTCTATTTTAATTTTCAATATTATATTACATTGGTAGAAAATGCAAAAAATCGGGAGAAACGGTCGCTAAAACGGGATATCGGGAGACGATAACCAAAATCAGTAGATCTCCCGATAAATCGGGAACTTTTGCAACACTCGTCACTTGACAGCAAGTAATGCTAATCTAATGGGAAGGTAATGACCGCTTGTTAGAGGTAAAATAACTGTGAACGGACTGTAGTAAATAGTAATCGATACTTGTCTTTGGGACTAGCAGCCCATTCTTTTTCTCTCCTTAATCTGTATTAAAGAGTAATGCCTGTCGGAAAATAAATTATTCTTCAACTGAACTGAATAAAATCTTTCATTCCCTCCCCCCCCACAAAAACTGGTTTTACAGCATGGTATAGTAATAGTTCTCGTAATAGAACATAGATGGCGTTTTTACAATTGTAAAAACAGAAAAAAAAGATTTACAATTGATTTGTTTTTGCAATTGTAAAAACACCATCTATGTTCTATTACGAGAACTATTACGATACGTAGCAAAGTAATATTAGAATATACTACAAAATTAATCACAGATATAGTTTGGCTATAGAGATTCGTAAATTAAATTATTTCAAAATATTATTTAATTTTTATTTTTAGTATTGCTGTTTTTGAATATTGTATTTTGAACAATGTTTTTTTTAATATTGTTTTTTGATTTTTTTTTCATGCCAAAGAAGTATAACTTCTCACGCGCGTACAAAAGTACACGCACCCTTTTTTTTTTTTTTAAAGATGTGCTGAGGAGTTTCTTTAGACATTTCTTCTCCTCCAGTTCTCCAAACATTTAAATAATTAATTAAACTTATAAGGCAGAGCACCCACGCTGCGACAATTTCGACGTCATCCATTGCCCAGAGTCGAATTGAAAATACACATGAAGCGACAATGTAAACACTCACTTCTCTTGACGTTGCCAGTGTTACCACAGCAATATTTGGGGAAATATGTACGACAGGGAAAGCAGCAATGGAAATGGCTGAATGTAAATGCGGTAATAGAAGTTGTATGAGCATTCGCCGCGCGCTTTGGTCTAGCGCACGGGGAATATTTTACAGCGATTTTCGTTGTAAAAATATTTTTACAAAGCGCTTTAAATTGTTTCGTCATAATTTTGTTTATATCGAATGGGTCGTTAATCAGATTATTAATGTTTTGCTTTTGTTTTTTTCTAAGCCTACTAAAATCTTTAAGTCCATGATTGAATAGAGTACATTTATACTCAAGCTTCATATTGTATCGGTGCATATAGTTCTTCAGATTTAATCCAAATACGAATCAAGACGTTAAATTGAGCTCTTTCTTTATGCGATATACGGCCCATTTTCAGTATCCTATCTACCCATAATGCCTGAATTAAAGAGGCCTGAATAATCTATAGATATTATCTATACTAATATTATAAAGGGGAAAGATTTCATTGTTTGTTTGCATTGAATAGGCTCCGAAACTACCGAACCGATTTGAAAAAATCTTTCACTATTGGGAAGCTACACTATCCCCGGGTAACATAGGCTACCTATATTATATTTTTTTTACTATTTTTCCCGAAGCGAAGTGAGGGCGATTTCCTAGTACATAATAACACTATTTGTTGTGACATTTGTGACTGTTTGACAGTTCCTAGGCAACTTGAGTAGAGGATTTTGCGTAGATAGAATACTTAGTGAGAACCTGTGGTGAGAACGTTTCATCGAGATTGGAGTCTGATTACAGTCAATGACAGGTGAACGTCAAATGTAACACGCGAGAATTATGAGATTAAAACAAAAAAGAACCTCCGTAAGTAAGGTCAGTTACGTTTGCCTGAAATCGAAAAGGAGTATGTTATTCTTCATAATATCAACTTACAAGGTTTTTGGCAAAGATTAAATTTCCTTTCGTTTATCTCTACCGCTTCCAGTCACTTCCGTACGAAGATCATGAAATATTTTTTTGGAAAAAAATTGTAGCCTAGGGATGCCACTACATTGTTTTTAAATAGTAACAAAGATTATTTCCCTAAAGACAATGCACAAGTTAAAAATTGCCAATAAAAATTGAAAAAAAATGCAAAACTTTTTCTTTATGGAAAGAACATTCTCTATCCTTTTTGCATACTTTCACAAAATGTGTATTAAGTACATACTATGGTAACCATAAGAATCAATAAATGGACTGAAAAGGGGTCCCTGGTTATACAAGAAACTTTTTTCATCGTAAATATTACACGGTGGTACGGAAGCTACGTATAGTGTGAATAGAGCTGAAGCGTTCCGAAGAAAAATCGGAACCCTAATATTAGATATAGACAATAATATTAGATAATATAGACCATTTTTCGATTCAGGGGGATTTCGATTAGAGTCAAGTTGAACCCCTCCCCATGTTGAACCAGTAAAAAACTTCACAAAAATAGATATGGTGAATTTAAAATGAAAACTACCACGGCTGATTAATAGTCGATAAACTTACTACTTCGGAACCCTACATTGCGCGTGGTCTGACACGCACTTGGCCGGTTTGTTATTTAACATTATGTTAACTTCCTTATATGTGTGTGCCTCGTGAACTTTGTAACAATAAAGCTTTGTACAATTCGCTGATGTGCTCCAGAGTAAATAGTTTCAAACGAATCTTGTACTACAATAGTTGTACTAGACAGTATTGGGGGCTTGGGGCCAACAAGGCTTGTAACCGTTAACATTCCATATAAGTCCTAGAGAACAGTTGTAGTCGCTGTGATTGACCTCAAATGTGACAGCAGTTCTCTTTGAGGTTTGTTATTGGTGTCTATTGTTATTTAGCAGTAACCTCCTAAGTGCCCATCTTCTTTTGCCCAGGTTCTTTTAATTTGACGTTTAATCTTGAGAGTAAAAAAATATTTCTTTATGAATCTTTTTGAGTACCTGTTTGGTCTTTTATTCACAAAGTAATAATAGCCGGCGTGTGCTACTACACTAAAAAATTTTGTATGGAAAAAGTCGAAAATCGAAAATGTGACTAATGTATTATTTTAGTGGTCTCAAACCATAATTTTTTTTCAAAATTCTGTTGTTTACTATGTACCTTCGTCCTTGGATCACAAAAAAGCATACGAGTGACAAATTTCAACTCATTTGGTCCAGTAGTTTCAGAGTAAATTGGCTGTAAAGGGCGGACAGACACACGAATGATCGTATAAGTGTTCTGTTTTTCGATTTTTCGTACGGAACCCTGAAAACGGAAATGGTTAGCTGGAATGGAACTGTGGCCCACTGTACCAGTTTGCATTTGTTTATTATTAGATTTTTTTTTAAATCATAAAAACCCAACAGTTTGAACCCAAACCACCCGGTGGGTTTAAACCCGGGTGGGTGGATTGCCCATCTATAATTAGAATAAATCATAGTTCTAAAAGCATTAAAATAAATGTTATCTTTGATTTAGTTACTATCAACGAATTTTCCGTGTGGCTACACAAACATTCCATCGATATAATTATCGAAAAGGTTATTTGATGTTGGTCCGCACTAATATCACTTAAAGTTGACAACCGATACTTAATATACTTAATGTCAATTAGTTAAAGACTTCTTACGACTAAATAAACGAACCTTTCTGAGTTGGGGCGTCATATCACTAATGCTAAGTCTGAATATTGAAAGTTATAACCTTGATTTCTGTCTTATGCATATTAGTCGCATATAAATGCTATATTAAAAACCTATTTAAATATCAAGTTTTAAAAGATTTTATAAAAATATTGTAAACAAAATCTTTATAAAATATTTAAAAATTGTTTTCCAATCTTGCTTTAAAACTTGATTCATATTTGAGGCCTAGCTAACCTTTGACTATGGCTCTAGTCTGATGTCTGTACTGCTCATTTTATTGACCACATGTCTGTGGTCGGTTCTCATGCATCAGTGTTGCCAATGCTACGGCAATAGCCGTGTTCTACGATTTTCAGGCCAAAAAATCCACGGTTTATTTTAAGTCCGAGCACTGGAACCGATAGTAAATGTATATTGGCAGCATTGGATACGACTCACAGTTCATCATCATCATCATCCTGCCCATTTCCCAATTTTATTTGGGGTCGGCGCAATATGTTTTCCTCTTTCACACTTCCCTATCAGCCGTCATCTTAACACTAACTCTCTTATCTTTCATATAGCTCACAGTTCATCAATTTACATATAAACACGGCTTTTCATCAGCATCATTGGCAGCAGTGCCATGCATGATGGTTAGGTTAGAGAGGTGTCAAGGGACACCCGGATTTCCTTTCGATTTAAGTATTGTTTTGTTGTACAGCGCCATCTCTGTAAAACTCTGTGAACCACTTCAAAAAAAGTGTCGTCATTCGTAAGAATCAAAAAGTGTCGTAATTTTCCGTCTAGCCCCCTTTCACAACGCGCGAACTTCGTTCCAAAAGTTTTACACTTGGCTTTATCAGATTGGTAATGCCTATACCGTTATGATGTCCAAGAGACTATAACTCGGTCCTCGTTTGTTGACTGAGGGACAAAAAATCATTTTACCATTTTCATTTATAACTTACACGGAATATACGGTCTTTTAAAATATTTTATGGGAACGTTCTATTATTATTTCATAATTCACCATTCATAACTCGCAGGCGTGATAGATGTTGCTGATAAGTGTAAATTAAGGAAATGTAAATACTCATAAGTTCAGTATTATGTGTGAGTTACCTACTGTACCCATCAACCATTGTGGCGAGGCAGCCATTCGGAACGGATAGCATATTGCTCTACACATGCATTAAGGTGGACTTGCAACACTGCACTGAACCGTAATAAGGGTTGCCAGTATTGTTACATAAAAATCTAAGTAAGTAACTTAAGAAGGAAAGTAACTTTGGTGGTAGACTTAAGCTTACTTACCTTATTGGTTTTTTTATGGTTATAAAATTAGTTAGGCATTTTTACTCTCCTATAAAAGATCTAGAACTTCTACCGATAGTCAAAGAAGAAGCCACGTTAACTTTAAAACAATAGTGTACGACCACAGAAGACACAATAGTAAGTATATAATGTATATATGTATATTTTTATTATATTACACATACACACACACACGACACGTACGTTACGCAAATATACTTAGCGACTGTTACTGTAAGTAGCTATAATAAGTAAAATGTACATAAATCCATAATTGGCTTTCATATGTAAATCGAAACTTTAATATCTGTAAACAAATTAAGCTGTGGATTTTGTGAAAATAAAAAATAAATAAAATAATAGTAACGACCAACAAGATATCCTATACACGGAACTGGAGGTTATTGATTGATTAGTGTTCAATAATAATGATATGCAGACAGAAAGGAAATAAGCAACCTTGTAGGAGTGTTGGCGGCGCTCATTATCCTAAAGAATATACCATTCAATAGTAATATTTCTAATCCAAGACAGACATTGACGTGGCAGTAAAATATGCTTTTGTATTGTATCTTACTTAATAATGATGTCTTAATTGTGCACAGACTATATACTGCTATGTGGTCTGTGTAATTGTGGTACGCCTCCGATGTGGATTCCTTGTGCAAGGTAAGGATAAAGTAAAAATCAAGTGCCTATTGAGATTGGCATCAGAAAGATTGCCGATTGCATATACGTTAGCAGATTATTTCCAGTAAATCATCTTAACCCAACATTTGGTAGGATTTTTGTCACTGATGTCAAGCACTAAAAACAAAATCTCATAAAAAGACTAAAGAGACAGCCCTAAGAGTCAAGCGACAAAACGACTACACAGTTTCCGCGAAGTTTATCAAACTGTCTTTTCAAAACAATAGAAACTTGCAAACAAGATTCTTCTTTAGCAAATAGGGTCAGTTTTAGCATGGTAATATGTACGAGTTTTATAAGAACTAAAAAAAAACTTATTCTGATATTCCTACTGGAAAGGGTATAGCGTTTGACATGAATGAAAATAGAATAGAATAGAATAGAATACTCTTTATTGTACACACCAAATAGTAGTAATCTACATGAAACCTTATTTAGTAGTTGTTACGTATGTAAATATCGTCTCTATCTTAAATATGCGATGCGTGGGCGAGTTCTGTTAATTACGTGTTTCAAACCGTAAATAAATAGTAAGTATATATAGATAACATTTTAAACATCCACCTGCATTTATGGAAAATTTTGGGCGTTTTTGTTATTCGCAGTTTTCGGACCGGCTTTTTATTTTTTGTTTTGTTCATAACCGAGCGCGACCTTGCTCTCCGAATTTATGGCCCGACTATACAGATTTAAGTGAATTACTATATTATAGAATCAGAAAACAATTCATTAAGTATTTTTTATCACATAAGTTGTCTGTGATGATCGTCTATAATTTATATCGATTATATGACGAGAATAGTTATTAATAACAGCACTGCGGAAGATATGAATTAGTTTTCTCGTGTTGGCGTGTATATTTTTTACTTGATGACACGATTTTAACATTATTTAACATTTAAAATTATGAATGGTTGCTGTAATGTGATATTAGTCTGTAGCATTTTATAAAGGTCACTAATACTGCAAAACTGATATTATATTATTCAACTTAATTATTCAATTAATAATATTCAGATTCAAATGTGCCTAACGTGTATTAATAATATCAGTCGATAGGTAGGTATACGGAATTGGTTCTTTATACATTTTATTTTATTTGAGTATTTATAACTATTGCAAGTTACTAATATACCTACCTATGTGTAATTGAGTAGTATGTGTCTACCTTTGCAGCAGACGAGACCATGGTGATTTCACAGCATCATCGTCACGTAGAAAACTACGTCGTCGACAGGCCATTCAGAAAGGTTCAACTTAAACTCTTGTTAATATTTCTAATAGTCATTTTGATTCATAATTTAATTCTCCTATTGAAAGGAAGGCCACGCGCAATGTAGGGTTCCGAAGTAATAAGTTTATCTTACTACTAGCTGATCCGAAGAACTTCGTATCGCCTAACAATCAATGAATGTACTCTGTTGTTACTTTTATCTTTAATTGTTTTGCAATGTTTAATAAATCAGAGACCATTTAATTTCCTAGCCTCGCCCATAATGGGTTGAAGCAAGATAAATGGTTACTTTTCAAAACGTCGGAAAAAGTAATACTCGTATTTCCTATAAATGCGTAAAGTTCTGCTTTCGTAATATATTTTTGTCTATGGATTTAAATTTTTTTCTATTTATCTATCTACCCTTTGTTTTTCTATTATTTAATGTACGTATATTTTACCAATTATTTATCAGAACATAAAAAAATCTAGAAAACATTCCAATGAAGAAAAAGCGTTTCTAGCCAGGGAAGTGGGACCTGGCTAGATTTATCTATAACTCGTACCTACTATATTTATACTGGGGAGTTTTGAAAAATATTCTGTCATTTAGACCCACCATTCCATGTACTAAAAATAAAACACAGCATTAAGAATCAATAATAACAATAATTATATCTTATATACCTATATATTAATCAATCTGTCATTCATTCTGTCATTTGGACCTATCATTTCATGTACTAAAAAAATAAAACACAGCATTAAGTATCAATAATAACAATAACTAATGATACATACATACCTATATATCAATCAATCTGTCATTTAATCTGTCACTTAGACCTATCATTTCATGTACTAAAAATAAAACACAGCATTAAGAATCAATAATAACAATAATTATATCTTATATACCTATATATTAATCAATCTGTCATTCATTCTGTCATTTGGACCTATCATTTCATGTACTAAAAAAATAAAACACAGCATTAAGTATCAATAATAACAATAACTAATGATACATACATACCTATATATCAATCAATCTGTCATTTAATCTGTCACTTAGACCTATCATTTCATGTACTAAAAATAAAACACAGCATTAAGAATCAATAACAATAATTATAAATTCCATTTATTCTTAAATCAATTATGATTTTTTGCATCGATTCCATATTATTATGGTATTGTGAGGCATCAATCAATTATAAATTTCATTTATTCATAAATAAAATATAATGATTAATTTTTTATTTTATCGATAAAATTAAATATTAAGTACGTTATTTAAATAGGTATTGTAAGTAAGGTACCTAGTAGATAGAGAGTAGAATTAAAAAAAAAACTTGATAGTTTTCAATGGGCATATTCAATACATAATTATAAATTTAATGTACCTACATGATGATGGTTCATAGCCAGAATTATTATTATTATTTAGCAAATTCTATTCTTAATTTAATTGAAGCGCTCATTGGCTTGCGTCGATCTTAAGTAATCGACAAAGTTAAGCAACAGCGGGCGCGGTTGGTAGTTGGATGGGTGACCGCTAGTGGCAAAAAATTCTTGAGCGTTTCCGTGCTTCGGAGTTCGGAGGACACGTAAAGCCGTCGTTCCCGGTTGTTATCATAAGATAACAGTCGTTAAGCCATGTCGGAGGCCCTCGGACGGTTTGAAAACTTCTGACACTCGGGTTAGCCACTAACCCCTCCACCAATCCGCACTGGAGCAGCGTGGTGGAGTATGCTCTAGGCCTCCAGAGGAGAGACCCGTGGCCAGTAGTGGGCCATTAATGGGTTGAAGCCATTCTTAATTTAATTACTTTGTGGATCAGCAACAGCCAAATCATTATTAAACGTTTAAAACGCCATTAAGCGTGTCACAACATTAAATACATTTTTTACGGTTAATACAATAACAATAAATTAGAGAGAAATATCAAATTATCATCGTCTTCCGTCGTAAAAAAATATAATCAGAACCGAATCCTAGATAGAAGTCATTGAACCGAAAGGTATTTGCAATGGCGCCTTATTAATCCTTCACAAAAGTATCTACGAAATTTTCAAAATTTTAGAGAAAAAATGGAACACTTTCAATTTTTTTTAATTATTAGTTATATGTATAAGTTATATGTATTAGTAAAATGAGTACCTACCTACTTACCAGTCCTGGATTTATCAATAGGCCGTATAGGCCACGGTCTAGGGGCGGCAGATTTCAGAAGATGATATATTATAGATGATTTTGCAATTAAAAAGTGACGCAAAAAATTGTAATTCTTGTTTTTTATGCACTTTCTAAGTGACTAATTTAGTGCCTTCCTTACTATGAATGGAAAATTATTATTTTAGAAAGGTACGTACATGGGGCGGCGGAAATAAATTGGCCTACACTCATAAAAAATATAAATCCGGCACTGCAACTTACCAATCAGAGTCTTTGTGAATAGAAACTGGATCTAGATTTATGAATGCCAGATATCCGCTCTGCGGTCAAAATTCGACACTAATTCAATGTGTTACTTCAAATGAATGTTCTATTTTCTTAAATAAATTAGCTTTCTGCACTTCTCTATTTAAACTTTAATTATACTAAACCTAAACTTCTCCATGCGTTATTCAAAAAAAAACCGGCCAAGAGCCTGTCAGGCCACGCGCAATGTAAATAGTTCCGAAGATTTATATTTATCGACTATTACTCATTAACTACTTATGCTAACATAGCCGTGATAGTTTTCCTTGTAAATTCATCATAATTATAACCTTTTCTTGAGAATTATTTCACATGTTCATCTCAAACCGTTTAGCTGACACTTAACTCTATGCAAAATTGGCACTTTACAGCCGAATATTTTGCAAACGGGCCCCTAAATTGAAAAATGGTTTTAGCAGACCCACAATATTTTTGAAAGACCTTTTCAACAATAGTGTGGGCACTATGGGGTACGCAATAAATTCATCTCCATGTTAACTGTATGGGAGGAAAAAAAAATTCAATATTTTATGAAAAAAAAATTTCAATATTATTTATGCTATGATTTTGGAGTTTCAAATAAATATGTATGTACATCCATGACAAATAAGGGTCCAGGCGTTATGAAGCATAACGCCAGACGGACGGACGGATGGACTGACGGAAATGCCGAAACTATAAGGGTTCCTTTTCTTCGGAACTCTAAAAAGGAGTATTAGTATTTCCACTTATAATACATTATCACGTCGATATCTCCGTCGTTTTTGGTAACTAGACAGGCAGGAGTCGGCAGACGTCATCACTCATCACCCACTAATTACTAAATATTTGAATAAGAAACCTTTAACTGCTATAAAATATCATATTAATTAATCATCAGTTAAGTAGTGAATCAATTTATAAATAGAAAATCAATTAGTTTTTGCTGTATCACAGAGTTCTTATGTCAGTTTTTGTAACATTTTTTTTTATTGATATTACAATTTTATTTACCATGCAGAACTATTCATTCAGTTCTAGCCGAGACTAACAGAATCGCCGGGTTAGTAGATCGATACCATTCGTCATTATATCTAGTACCTGTCCTGCGATGTAATTGTCGCTCATTTTCCTTGCTAATGGCGTAATAAGACGTTACATCAAGTACTTAGACCATGCCGAGTTCCGCGCCGTAATTGCATTCTTTTTCTACTAGGAACCGCCCTCCTTTGCTTCGGTTTTCTTATATATCCCTATTTTTTTAAATAAAATATACTTAGCCCATGTTACTCAGAAACAATAGAGCATCCTATTGGTGAAAGAATTTTTGAAATCGGTCCAGTGGGTTTTGAGTTTATCTATTACAGATAAACAAATAAACAAAAAAGCAAAAGTTTCCTTTTTATAATGTTAGTTTAGTTAACATAGATAACATTAAAAGTCATAAGCTTTAGTTTGCCAATATTGAATAAAGAATTCAAATAGGTAGATACAACATTTCTGTGGATTATAATAATGATGTGACATAACCGAAGCAATAAGCAATCGACTGAAAACTACTGAGTTAGTCCACGAGAGAATACAGCAGCGAAGAAAAATATTGTGAGGAGCCATTGTTATTATAATATATATACCTATCTAAAGGATTTTCATTTCAAAAGGACGTGAAGTCTTGTAAACTCAGGCGCAGACTTCGTCATTCAATGTGAACCTTAAATCTTTGTTAAGTAGTTGTTGTAGACCCGGATGAGTTGTGATGGTAATGATTACAATACATCATGATGAATAAACATGTTGAATATAAACGTGTTGAATAAACTTCTTTAATGGACTAGGAAGCTAGACTGGTTCGCTTCGCTTTAAAATATAAAATCCTTGAGCAACAATAACGCGTAGCAAGCTGCAGATAGTAGTTAGATATTAATTAATTAACTTAATAATCAAACGAGAAATAAATCCATTTAGTAATAATAGTCAACAAACAATTAGAGAAGCTGATGATAAGTGGACATTGACGTGCATTGATATCATTCTCCTAATCTATCACTGGTGCGTTCTCTGAAAAGAAAGGAAGAAAGAGAGATTAATTACAGTTTTATTAGTAATCGATAATAATGATCAACGAGACAGATTTAGGTGAAAGAGATGAGAGATAAAATGATAATGAGATAATAAGTTTGAATTAACAATCGTTTTTGGCGGTTCTGTTCATGTAGCTAGTGAAAAACAACTTGTTTCCCAAAGCAGCTCCGGAACGTGTAACAAAAGTAATGTTTAGTACGCTAGTAATAATACTTCAATGTCATTAAAACATTATTAATGCAGCGATGACTGACATGTGTATCTTATTGTTAGTAATCAAATCGAGACAACAATACATAGATCGATAGATTAGTGACGTGTTCTTAGTGTGAGTTTTATTGAACACAATAAAGGCGTCACGAAAACTAAAATAGGTACAAAAAGCTCACCGGTAGTAGATTTTATCAATTAGTAATTATTAATATAATAACTAATAAATACTTTACAGTCCACAGTTTTTTGTACAATTGTCGTATTACAAGCGAGCACACGAGTTACAAGAAATACGGTGCATTTCACTTGCACCCCTGTTTGGACCAGCCAGGGGCGCTGCGGACACTAACTATTCCATTTGGTCCCCTCATCAGTCCTGGATTTGTCAATAGACCGTATAGGCCGCGGCCTAGGGGCGGCAGCGTCCTAGGGGCGGCCGATTTTAGATGATATTTTGCTATTAAAAAGTGTAGCAAAAAATTGTAATTCTTGTTTTTTTACGCACTTTCTTAGTGACTTATTCAGTGCCTTCCTTACTATGAATGGAAAATTATTATTTTAGAAAGGTACATGGGGCGGCGGAAATTAATTGACCTACACTCATAAAAAAAAATCCGGCACTGCCCCTCATGAGGGGGGTCTACTGCTATATTTATATGCCACTTGAACCCTTTCAATCACAGACGAAATAGAAACCATCAGAAGTGAATGATCTGTTTAGTAAAAACATTTACAGCAATTGAAGAAAAAAGGTGCGTTATTGTAATAGCAGTTATCTATTTAAATAGGTATTTCAATAGATAATTGTCCATAAATCAAGTTTTACATATTAGAATAAACATATCAGCAACCAGTGAATGGTGATGCGGAAGTAACCAAGGTGAGGCGGCAGTAGTTTTGTACAGAATAATTTAGTTTAGGGTAAAGTACCCAATGATTGTCACCCTAAGCGTTTTCTCTAGATTTTTTATCGTTTTAATGTTGTCTGCTTTAAAATTGTATAATTTTTGGTTTAAAATATAATGTTTATCTATCAAGGAGAAGATTAATATGAATTTTAGTGCAGTTTAAATAATTTAATCACGAAAAAAATAATGTTCTAAACTACAATGACGCAAAACTATATTCATTGACACCTGAATGCAATGACCGACACTTTACGAAGACTACAATGATTGACACCTAGTATATAGGCACATTAATTTGTATTGAAAAACTTAGTAATTGGCGTTTTAGAGTATAAGTAAATGAATTTAATATTTTGTTACGTTTTTATTTATTTAAGATATTTGCATTTGAAAGCATTGTATTGTTATTTTGGATTGGTAAAAGATTTTTTTACTAATTCTACTGGAGCTGGTATTTTTATTTTTTCCTTATTGAGTCTCCATCTACCTCTCCCCTTCCTCCCCTTACATCTCCCCATACCCTTCCCTCACCTTTTTCGTAAAACTCTGTATTTGGGTAGTTATAAACCTCGTGGTGAATATTTTCATTGAAATTTGGGTGTCAATCGTTACATCCTCATACTATTAAAAATCTATGATTGTCACCACCAAAACGAATTAAAACTTGTAAAATAGTGAAAAATCGAGAAAAAAACTCAATTTATATATAATTTTAAAGCCAGTACTTCAAACTTCTACATTAATTTGGCATAGGCGAACAAAAACGTCAGATGAAGTGAGAGTCGCCTTGAGTTTTTTCAATTTTAGAAATTTGTCAATTTATTATAAATCAATTCACGAATCATGCTAGTTTTGAAACAGCAGCTGGTAAAAAATGGCTGAAGCAGTCATTTGGTAAAGCTTGTCATTTTATCCAATGACAATTACAGTTTAGGGCATAATACGAAAAAGGTGTCAATCGTTGGGGGAGTGCCAACAATAGTCGACTTTCCCCTATCATATCAAACAAACAAACTAGACATCGACAGCCAAATTACTAACAATAGTTTATATTATTTCTGTATTACTAACATCTTGTCCGATCTTTTTTATTATTATTACTGTTATAAAATTATGTGTAGATTTTATTCTATTCTAGTTATACCTAGTTTGGTATCCCGGTTCTGTGTTGACAGAAAAATACACGAAAAATACGAGTACAAACACTATTATGAGTACCCTCATTATTAGTTTTTTTTAATATCTTTCAAGTATGATTAATAAATTAGTTTTAATCTTAATACATATAAATTACATGTCATGTTGTTTGTCCGCGATGAACTCCTAAACTACTAAACCGACTTTAATCTTTGCACACCGTGTGCAGTTTGATCCAACTTGAAAGGTAGGATAGCTTACATCTCAATAAAATTTATAGTTGCAATATTATACATAATTTCCGCGTCTGAAGCTGCGGGCAACAGGTAGTTGACGTATATAATTATGTAGACGTTGTATAAATAATGAATATTATTAAGAAGATGTTACACCGATGAAGTGTTTCCGTCTTGTATTGGAAGGGGTAAGAATTAACAAAGATGTTAAGTTTCAGTCGATATACAATTTTCTTTATATTGTTTTAACCACAAACCGAAAAATGTAAATAAGACTTGACATTTTCATGCCTTCACCACAATGATTTTTTGATCGGTCTTTTAAAACGGATTAACCATTAATGGATAATAGCTTAATGGATTGAAGCCAAGCGATAATAATGGTTAATCGATAATAATGGTTATTATTATTTTAAAAAATCTATTTAAAAAAACGTATAAGGTTTATTAGTAAAATAAAAAGTTTTGATAATCAATTTATCAAATCTATCATACATTTTTATTGGAATCTTAAAATGTTCAGCTTGTAACATTCTAAATTTTGACGCCCGGAAGTGGAAAGCTAAATTTAAAGATTAGATACACGAATATATAAGAATGTTAAAACCTGCCTGTCAACCTGGTTTTTGCGTAGGTTACTATACCGGTAGTAATCACTAGTTTAGTGCAACGAAACAGGTATCAAGTTCCCACAATATTTAGGTTTATAAACTTATTCACTTTGAGGTATTTTTAACCGACTTAAAAAAAGGAGGAAGTTATCAATTCGTCGTGTATATATTTTACATATATATTTTTTTCTTTGTATCTTCAGCGATTACTCGAAACCGGTTCAACCGTAGACGATTCAAACGGATAGGGGATTACTTCAAGATGGTCGCTTTATCAACATGTTGATGATTTGATGATGGAATCCCAGGGAAATCTAAGGGCAACCTTCAAATTGTATAGGCACTTATTACGTTTTTCATATATTTTCTAAAACTGTTCAAGTATTCGCGTGTGATAATCATCATCTCATGTCGATGAGTTGATGATGGAAGGTACAATTCCTCAACGATTCTGGTGCCAAGCGTACACAAAATATTTTGCTACTTCATTTTACATATTGGGCTTGGCACCGTCTTACAATATTTCAATAAACAGCGTATACTAGGTACATGAATATGTAGAAAGTTGGGTTTTTTTGGGTTTTAGATATTTATTCTCATTAAGAATTTACAAATTCACTTAACATGAGAACATTAAAATATAGGAAATTTATACAAAGATAACTTACGGAGGAACGTACATGATTCAAGACAATGTATTCAATTTTTACAATTACCCACATGATATCGCACAATCCGGCTCAGGCTTAGGTGTCGCAGATTTGTACCAAAGATATACATCCGTACGAGATGGTTACTAGAAGTTTGAAGGCGGTTCTACTTTTTATTTAAAAGTTTTTATTTCTAACTACTCATTAATCTCATCAAAAGTCTTGATTAAGTGATAATAAGAAACATTTATGCAACGGATTGACAAGAAAAATTATTGTGAACGCGTGTATATAAATGCAAAATTCGAAATTCAAAACCACTTCTTATACCGACTTACTTCCGGATTAGTGATGTGACATAATACTTGTATCTAATTATCTAACCTCTCCTGACCTTTCCATTATATAACTTCCTACCGTTACGATTTATCTACAATATTTCACTATTCAAAAAAGAACGCATAACTATTCGTGAATTTCGTGATACGGAAATAGCGCGCCAGGTTGCGGTAGATAAAGGTGTATATTATAAAATATTATGCTAAACCATTGCTAAACTAAATTTTTTCTATTAACAACAGTACCATTAATATGTTATATCACTGTACGTTCTACACTCGTATGTAGGATAGTATTTCAATAATGGTAAAAATAAGATCACTTCATCATAGACTATGCTCTACATTTCTTTTTTTTCTTGGCCGGCAACGCCTCAGTGATGCTTTTGGTATTGCTAATGTCCGTGAGTGACGATAGCTACTATATAGGTACTATCAGGTGGATCTTCTGCGCGTTTGTCGGCTATATCCATAAAAAAACTACATTTCTAGTTTCTTTCTGACAAGTTGTTCCTTACAACTAATCAGTCGTCTGAAACAAATCGTTTGTAAGCATTGAAGTATAATGTCATAGAACAGACATCCCGAACAAAATGTGTCCTGCCCGGGAGGTTCGAATTTAAAATTAAGCCCCCGTTCTACTTTCAAAATCGAACGAATCCATTGAAGATCGAAGCCACGTGGCGCCAATGCATTGGGATGGGACATAATAATATGTACATGGTGTTCGTGGTGTCGGTTCTATACGCTAGTAATAATACTTCAATGTTCGTAAGTCATTGAGCAGTGATAGCCTAGCGGTTAGAACGTTGGTCTCCCGAACCAAGAGGTCCGAGTTCAAATCCTGACACGCACCTCTAATTTTCTAATATTATGTGCGTATTACAAGTTAATTATCATTTGCTTCGGTGAAGGAAAACATCGTGAGGAAACCTGCACACCTGAGAGTTCTCAAGAAAGTTCTCAAAGGTGTGTGAAGTCTACCAATCTGCACTTGGCCAGCATGGTAGTCTATGACCTATACCCCTCACATTGTGAGAGGAGACCCCGAGCCCAGCAGTGGGACAATTATGGGTTGTTGCTTTGCTTTGCTTTTTTGCTTTTGTTCGTAAGTCATTCTGTTTGTAAGTTTGTTTAACGTGCTCACGCCCATTATGTTGTGATTATGGAATAATAGAGTAGTGAATACTCTTACGTAGCAATAAAACATGAAGCAAATAAGTTTCAACAATAAGTTTTCGTCATGTCATTTAAAGAAACTCATCTTTCTATACTTAGTTCTCACGAGTCCCTTATGATATAACTGAGCATGGGAAATGGGAAGTTTCTGACAAAAAGTGGATGATTGTTTATAAATGATAAGTTTTTTTAGCGTGTTCATTAAAATTCCGACATTCAAGGATTTATCCGATAATAAGCGAGACGTTTTTGTGCTCATTACAGACAGAGATACGTTAAACATGCGCATTTTTTGAAGTAAATTGGTACCTAACTGAAGTAGGTTTCGTTTTCAGATCTACTTTTAACTTTTTGTTATGTAATATTAAATAGTTTTTGATGCTTTATGACGCAGCGACGGTCAGCATAAAAATAAATGAACAATTAAATTGAAGACACATTAACAGAGTACAAGCAAAATATTATATTTCGCACCCTCAGTTGAAAAAAAAAAACACAAGTCGTCTTACGTTGAATTTTAGTTATTAATATGATTGGAAAGAGGGACAAAAGCTGCATAAAACCAATCTTGACGGTTTCGTGCAAAAAATCTTAATGTCCTTTGACTGCTTAATGATATTTTAACCGTTTTTTGCTCTCCTGTAAAATTGCAATTTTCATCTTATTCCTTTTTTCCACTGGAGGTGCGATTTATGTTGTAATAATTCCATGTAGATAAAAAACTTTGGTGAGTTGGTGAATTGCTTCCACACCATCCAAAAATAAAGTTAATACTTAGGTTAACAAACAGAGAAAATTACCTGGTAACATTGAAGTATTATTACTAGTATAGAACAGACACCCCGAACACCATTTATGTGATTTATGTCCCAATACATTGGCGCCACGTGGCTTCAATCTTCAATGGATTCGTTCGATTTTGAAAGGAGAACCGGGGCTCAGTTTTGAAAATAGAACCTCCCGGCGGGACACACATTTTGTTCGGTTTCGGTTTAAAGAACTTTATTTCTCATAAGATTTTGACATCACTTAAAATGAGAAACTTAAATACTACTTAAACTAAGTTACGGTTTGTGTCCAGCATGCATTCTTGTGTGCGTGCGTGCGTGCGTGTGCATGTGTGTGTGTGTGTGTGTGTGTGTGTGTGTGTGTGTGTGTGTGTGTGTGTGTGTGTGTGTGTGTGTGTTTATGTATTTGTGTTTTGTTCGAGATGTCTGTTCTATGACATTATACTTCAATGCCTGGTAACTGTTTTTTCTAAGTTTATTTGCTTTAGATCTTATGTTGGATAAGATTTTATCGTCCATTGATTAATAATCAATCAATTGAAATAACTTACCTTGTTACAGAGTGTGTTAACAGAATCCAATTAGTATTCAATTTTATTTTACGTTTTGTTTCCTTATAATAACATAGATATCTAATTGTTTGTATAATATACTTAGAATTGAATATATGCATTAATTGTCTATTAGCACAGAAAACTTTATTGTACCTACTTACCTCTATTATGTAACACTGGTTATTTTACTATGTAAAATTTTTGTTGGTATTATGTGACGTCACAATTAACACCTAAGCTCAGTGAGCTTATAAATACGATAGTAACATTTAATATCATTGCCTAACCTACTTTTATAAACTAGCATGTAATGGGTACTTCCCGTTTTCCAGCGGTAACAGAGATTAATTGTTATTTGATGTAGGTAATATTGCCTTTTATAATTTTTTATACTCATCCCAAAAACATTTACGAAAACCATTGTATTTTTTATGTAACATTCTTTATATTAATTGCCAGTAGAAATAAATATTCTGCTATTCCGGATCAAGACAAATCCAACAAATGCGATGCTATTTTTTATTTAAATTGGATATTGAACATGATTATACAAATTCGCTCTATTTACATGTTCATTTTGATTTAAGTAATAAAAAATTGAAATTTCGTTTTAATTTAAATTAACCGAAGTATTGCCACTAAAAATATCAGTTATACGGTTAACCGGACTAATCGAACTACTGACACTAAAAAGTTGCATTCGGTTGACCGGACTTATAACCGCACTACTGCCACTAGACCACACACACACACACACATACACATTGTGTTGTGAAATAATAAACTTAACACATTTCCTGCTTTAACATTTCAAGAACTTTAAGCCTGTGCTATGGGGGCCTAACAAACCGCTTAACTAAACTTTCCTGGTTTGGGACCTCTTCAGTCCCCTAAAATAACACTTTTTATCAGTGCCAGATTTATAATTTTTATGAGTGCAGGCCAATTTATTTCCGCCGCCCCATGTACCTTTCTAAAATAATAATTTTCCATTCATAGTAAGGAAGGCACTGAATTAGTCACTAAGAAAGTGCGTAAAAAAACAAGAATTACAATTTGTTGCGACACTTTTTAATAGCATAATCATCTATAATATATCATCTTCTGAAATCTGCCGCCCCTAGGACGCTGCCGCCCCTAGGCCGCGGCCTATACGGCCTATTGACAAATCCGGGACTGCTCTTTATGACATATTTATGATTTTTTTGTGGCTTAAACATAGAGTATGACTCTATAAATTGGTAGGTTCTCACGCAATTGTATTTTTCCCCATTCAACAATTACAACATTTGTATTTAACACTAAAAAAATTATGTAATCGTAAACGGGGCGCGCAGATCTTTTTTCGGGGTTAAATTACCTCTAAGAAAAATTGCCACATTTTTCGGACTTTTACTATTAGCGTTTGGTACATGCTAAGTTTTACCAATTACGGTTGGTAAATGTTGGTTTTTGGGAATTAAACAATGAGTATTATTTTCTTGATCGCTTATTTCAATTAGGTAGGTACGTATCAGAAGCCTTACGTAATATTAATTATCATGATGATCATTTCATAATCATTTATTACAACAATGTACTTCATTTATCAATCAGTCTAAACCTTACTTACGTACTTAACATTAGTATAATTTGGCAATTTTCATTTCTTTATTAGTGACTAGTAAAACATAGTTATAGAACACCTTCAAAATACTTTTTGAACAGAAAAAAAATAAAAAACTGAATCACTATTTATCTTGTTAATTGGTATTTAAAAAAGATAATCAACTGTCTTTTAAATAACCATTTTTAGGATAAAAGAAACCGAAGTAAAATCGGAAACCTTTAGTTTTGTCATGTCCGTCCGCCTGTCTGCTTGTCTGTCTGTCTGTTTGTCCAAAGCAAAGTGCCGAGACCCTTACTGCTAGAAACCTACATATAATATATTTGGCATGGATATTTTACTGTAAAACCCCGAACTACGGTAAATCTTAAGATTTACCAGTAAAACCAAAGATTTACCACCTTTTAATGATAAAACCCGAAGTGGTCTGTGATTATTGTTCATTTCGAACTTTATCCATCATACACTCGGTAAATCTTAGGTTTTACCTCAGAGACACGGTAAATGTTGAATAAGTTGAATCCTAAAAAAAATTTTTTTTTTAAACGCTTTTATTTCAATAATGTTTAGTTTATAAAATTAGCTACAAGTTGTGAAAATTTCAAGTCTCTACGTAAAATAGAACATAGAGAATTATGCGTCTAAAGTCTGAAAATCGTTTTTTTTAATTTAACAACAAATAAACAATGAAAATTAGTTTAAAATATGATTTTCGTGTATTGTCATCGGAAATACACATGTCTGCCAAATTTCATCAATTTTCATTAAAGGGAAGTCATTCAAATTAACGTTACAAGATTTGATGCTTTGATGCTTTGATGCTTTGATGCTTTGATGCTCCGAAGTGAAGCTAAATAAAAGCGTTTAAAAATAGACATCCAAACGTGTTAGACGCATCGAGTATGAATTAAGTTATTATTATTACTCAACCAAGTAAGTCTTAGGGTTCCGTAGTCGAATGGCAAAAAACAGAACCCTTATAGATTCGTCATGTTTGTCTGTCTGTCCGTCTGTATGTCACAGCCACTTTATTCCGAAACTATTCGGACTACACAGTTGAAACTTTGTAGGTAGATACAGGTAGGAAGCTACGGAACCCTAAAAAACTTGGTTGAGTAGGTAATGATAATAACCTATTTCATATTTTCATAATTAACAGATGTTATTTTTTGGAAATAAATTACTTAATACTTTGTTTTTACTTAACTTACAATATAATATAAAAAAAGTGCTTGACACTCATAGCCTCACACTAACCCCCAACTCAGAGTCGCAATGGTTACTTAAATAGCTCCTTAGTATTGAATTTGTATGGTGTTTCTTTACTAAGGAGTCATTAAAGTAACCGTTAGTGACTCTGAGTTGGGGTGTAAGATTTCCTGTGTCGCGGGTGCCACAGACAACGCACAAGACACCTATTACATCATATTAAATCACACCTTGTTTATAAAGGAAAAAAATATACCTATTGTGTCAATCTTATTTTCAATATTTTATTTGAACGTACAAAACAAAACAAAGCTACAAATAGATATGATGATTTTATTATTTTACGTCGATTTTACTACAAACAAGTTTGATGAATAATTTATATACCTAACCATTATTTGTAATTTATATTGTAATAATGTTAATCTGGATGTTTCTATTATGTTTTGTCGTCTTTGTCTTCCCAGAAACTAGATAAGTACCTACCTACTTAATTTCATTATCGCAGAACCACTTAGAGAGGAAAATCTGCAAAATACCAATATTTAAAATAAGCATATTAAAATAGGATAAAATTAAGTTTAACCGTTTTATTATAATTATTTACACTATACCTAATATTATTATAATTATTATTATTATCGCCACTTACCATCAGGTGGGATTGTAGTCAAGCATTAACTTATAAGATGTAAAAAAATATATATATGTCAGCATAGAATAAAGTAACGTTGCATTAATCTGTGGTAGTTTCAGTAACGTTGCATTAATCTGTGGTAGTTTCGTAGATCTGTCAAATTGACATGACGTTGAAGTACGATGTCACTCTCGGGACGGGGCTCCCCCGGGGACGCGGAGAGAACGACACTCGATACAATAAAATGGCGTGCGAACAAAATAAGTTTCAAGTTATACGATATCGCGAAGTATTAGCAGAGTTACAAGTCCAAAGTAAATAACGAGTAGTACCTAGAACCTACAGGCAATAAATCAAGAATGTGTGTGTGCCTGGAATCCTGTGTTTTATTTAGCATCCTGACATAAGTACGCCCACTGAGAGATATGCAAAGAAATATCTGGTAGAAGAATCTACAATACTGATACCCATCACCCACTATGCTCACCGCCGGCCATTCCACAGCGGAGACGATATCAGTACGTGGGATTGAGGACTCAAGACGAGAAGGATTTCATGCGAATAAGAACTATACCTACTTACAACAATGGCGAATTGTAACATTGGTTCGACGTGAAGATTTACGATCTCGAACAGTACCTACTTACAAAACAAATTGAATGAAGCGATTACTGCATACTGTTTGTTTTTCAAGAATGTGAAGTATTATACCTGCTAAAGTAATGACAATCAAGCAACAATCCAATGATTGTACGAATTATGTAGTAAGCTGTAAGATGATTATTATTTTGTCAAGACTAGCGTGTTCCCGGTCCCGATGATCACGACACAGGGTCATGACTTGTGGTCTGCATTATGACATGGATCATTCAGGTAATCTGTATCGTATTTCTTAATATTATGACTTTAGTGAATAACAGAGTTTGAGAATTGAGTTGAAAGTTAAGAATTGTGATTGTCGGTTACAACCAAGTATTATCAAATAATAACAACCACTACAAACTTGTTATATTTGGATATTTTGTTATATTTCAATGTAAATGACATTGATTTGTATCGGTCACATAAAGTTGTTATATTAGACACAACTTGATATCCATGGTTCCTGGGAAATAAAACTATCGTACACCAGATAGATAATACCTAAAAGATAGTTCAAGTTATGATAAAACTATCATTAACATTTTAAACAAAATAGTTACTTTGATGAACATTTAGTTGAATTATTATTTGATATTCAAACGTAGGCAATATTATGAAAATTGAAATTCTGAAATTACTTAATTGTAATAAAACTATTGTTGTCTCTTTTATGAGAAGTTAAATGATACTAAAACCCAATAACTTGAATTGAGTAAATTGAAAAGTTATTTTAATCATTGATGTCTAAGTTTGTCTTTGTACATAGTTACATTGAGATTGTTTAAGGGTATTTGACCAAGTAATTATTAACATGGAAGGAGATTTTTGTACATAGATGGCATATTATGTGACAAGAAGTTACATGTATACTCCTACATAAGGATTAAATAAAATGGTTATAGTTACATTTGGTAACATTATTCAATGTTAATTCATAATTCATTATTATGACAAACGGTGATGGGAATTGTTACCGTTGGTCATTGGGTCATTGTTGGTATACTGATCACCATTTTTTGAATATGGTTTAATGCTTGTGTGTAATTAACAATACAGTCAGTTGATACTTTTATGGACATAGTATGTCTGAATATAAATCAAATTTAAGTTGGTAATTTGTCGGATAAGGCCAGTAAAGATGTGTTATAACATGTTGATTTGATATAAAGACATTAGTGTTCATAAATTTGAAAGTAATTAGAAGCTTGGTTAATGTGAACATTATTAATTTCAACTATTATTATTAAAATAATATACAGGGTGTAAAAATGAATGAGTGAAATAAAAAGTAATGATACTTATTTCAAAATATACAGGGTGACAATAACATGAATGTGAAATTTTGTGAGACAAGTTGTGTATTAAAAAAATCCTGGATATAATTAAGATTCTTTAATTGTTATTTTAAAGGATTTCTTATGGAGATATGATAACATAAAACTAAAAGATACCTCAAAGTACAGTTTTTGTTGAATGAAAGTACAGTTTTGAGATAATGCTAATTGTGGAGCTGTAGACACATACCATGGCTGTAGGTTTTTACAAAGCTAGTAATTTCTGTTACACTTAGTCTTTAGTGACCGGGCTTTGTAGAAACTATTTGGTCCTCGGTGACAGATGGTCCTCGGTGACAGATGGTCCTTGGTGACAGATGGTCCTCGGTGACAGATAGTCCTCGGTGACAGGTGGTTCTTGGTGACATGGTCCTCGGTGACCCGTGGTCCTTGGTGGCCTGGATTTTGGGGAAGCTACTTATGTGTCTGTGATGGTCCTCGGTGGCCTTGGGTTTCTATGAGGTTAGTAATGCCTGTTACACTTGGTCCTCGGTGACCTGGATCTCATAGAAACTATTTCCCCTGTTGTTTTGGTCCATGGTGACCCGGGTTTTTATGAGGTTAGTAAGTGATGTTACATTTGGTCCGCCGTGACCCGGACCTCATAAAAACTAATCCACTCTATGACGGTCCTAGGTGACCATGTGAAAAGTATGTCAAGAGTGAAGTACTCATACAGAAATGATGGTGAGTAAGGAGGTCCTAGGTGACAGTGATTTGACACAAGATGTCATGTAGCTGCTTGGTCAGCAAGCCATGATTGTTGTATGTGATCTAATTTTGTGATTTAACAGCATTGAAGAATTGAATGTACAATTGAAGTACTTGAGTTATTATTATTGAAACTTATGAGGTACCTTTTCGTGTCAAACAAAGACTTACTGCAAATGAAACCTGTAGACAATTATCATGCCATTATATGGGGTTTCTGATGAAATAGATAGAAAATTGTAGCTGCTCCTGAGAAAGAGAATAATATGGTCCTATGTTGTATCACATGGATGATAACGGTATGGGTGACAAAAACTGTCCGTAGTTGCTAGGTCAGCTGGTTATTGGAGTAAAGAACTTAGTAATATCACATGAGTGATTATGATATGAGTAAAGTGAGCTGTCTGATTCATAAATTTTGTGAGCTATTAATTTTTTTGAGATGTGTTGGTGAAAATATTTTTTTGATCTTGTATACCAATGCATACAGATGCGTATTAAACTGACATATTGTTTGAAAATACTGATCAGAAATAGTTTAAAAATGCAAACTACGAAGTAGAAATGTTAATGTGACTTAGTGACATGACATTATTTGAAATTTACTTTTTGGTGATCATAATGATTTAAAATTGCAATACATCACCATCCATTAACTCGTTCAGATAAACTGAACGTTAATCGGAATGGACCGTGGAGATTGTTTAAAATTGTAGTTTATTTTAAATTTCTGAACAGTATTTGACTATGACTTCATAATAAGTCAGGACGGGCCGAACGTGGAGAGATACTTGTGTTGTGTTCTGTTGTTGTTACAGGTAATCTCCAATGTCTCATGTGTTGCGGCAGATGAAGCTACGCCTCTAGTCAATCATACGGTTTTAAGATGCCGAGTGGAGTTTAAAAATATTTCGTTAGTTTTGTTGTAAAAAAAAAAGGTGTTGTTATGGAGTTTCTTGCGCTGCTTCTTCTCCATAGCGATAACACATTCCGAAGCAGTGGTAGTTTATTTAAAAAAAATGTTGTTGAAAGATTTTTTTCCAAGCACGCATTTCTTGATAATATGATGAAGAGATCTTGAGTAATCTTTGATAATTTGAATGGAGTTAACCTCTTGATGCTAAAGCTGCTCACACAAGGATGTGTGAAAAGTCAGGTTGGCCGTGTCAGCATAGAATAAAGTAACGTTGCATTAATCTGTGGTAGTTTCAGTAACGTTGCATTAATCTGTGGTAGTTTCGTAGATCTGTCAAATTGACATGACGTTGAAGTACGATGTCACTCTCGGGACGGGGCTCCCCCGGGGACGCGGAGAGAACGACACTCGATACAATAAAATGGCGTGCGAACAAAATAAGTTTCAAGTTATACGATATCGCGAAGTATTAGCAGAGTTACAAGTCCAAAGTAAATAACGAGTAGTACCTAGAACCTACAGGCAATAAATCAAGAATGTGTGTGTGCCTGGAATCCTGTGTTTTATTTAGCATCCTGACATAAGTACGCCCACTGAGAGATATGCAAAGAAATATCTGGTAGAAGAATCTACAATACTGATACCCATCACCCACTATGCTCACCGCCGGCCATTCCACAGCGGAGACGATATATATAATATAATTATCATTTCTTTAATAAAAAGCTAGGTATTATCATTAAGTATTATCTTAATTGAATTCGAAATTGGAGTTAGATTAGTCACTAGAAATGCACGTGTTGCGCCGCTCGCCGATCTACACGCGACTAACGGGCGTACTGAAAATCAGAGGACGTAGAAAGTACCTGCTACCTTCTACGACGTATTCTGAGTGCGACCCTTTTCCGACATAATAGGGACGATAGGGAGGGTAGCTGCAACTCCGAATACAATTAATAATTGTTGTATAAGAAACCACCGATTTTTTAAACATTGTTGCAGTGCTTATGTCGAAATAAATGTTCTTTCTTTTTTTCTTTCTTTCTATAACCTATTTTTGAGAATTTTTTTCACTTGTCCTACTCCAAGTGTTTAGCTGGCAGGGTACACTTGACTCTAACCAAAATTAGCATATTAAAGCCGAATATTTCGCAAACTGACCCCTAATTTCAAAAATGGTCTTAGAAGACCCATCATATTTTTGAATATTATTATATTTTTGACTATTTCACCGATACCCCCCACACTAACCAATGATATATTTGAAAGATCTTTTCACTTATAACCCACACTATAGGGTACGCGACGAATAAAAATTTCATCCTTACGTTACCTGTAGGGAAGGTATACCCTGAAAAAAATGTTTTTCAATATTTTATTCTACGATTCTGGAGTTATAATAAATACATATATCCATGCCAAATTATAGCTTTCTAGCACTAAGGGTCTCGGCGCTTTGCTTCACAGATGGACAAACGGACGGACAGACAGATGGACGGACGGACAAATGGACGGACATGATGAAACTATAAGGGTTCCCATTTTACTTCGGAACCATAAAAACGATTATCATTTCCTGCGTTTTAATTTTTCCAATTAATAAATTATAAATGGAATACTATACTGCGTATTTACTCATTAGAAGTAATTATTTTTCCAGTAAACACGTTGGATTAATAAACAGGTAAATAAAAATAAAATAGTTCTTATTTATTTACAAGTGGATACTCGGCGTGTTCCACTACATTAAAACAATTTCTGATGACAATGACAGATCAATGTTGACAGTCTGTTTATGCGCCATCTTCACATAATATTATCTTCAAATTTTTTTATGGGAAAAGTGGAAAATCGACTTTATCAATGGATCGAATGTGCCTAATGCATTGTTTTAGTGGTCTCAAATCATCTTCGGAGTATTGCCTTTCAAATGAAACCATTTTGAGTCATACCTATCGGTTGGACGGTTACAGAGAGAAACAGAGTTACAGTCTGTAAAGAACATCCGTACAAACATTTTTATCTATTATATTTTCCACAGTTAGGTAATTATTGCCTCTATTATATTTAATTATTTACCCTGATCGATTTATTTTAATTACGTTGCCTGCGAGTATTTTATCGCGATGCAATGAATGCTGATTATAAATACATATATTTTATATAAAACATATGGTATGCATATTGTAAACGACGCATATAATACCTAGAGTATAATTAATTTTTAATTAAGTAAAATAAAAAAAAAATCAATTGTACACAAAAAATGTCATTCAGGGCGATCGGTTTTTAGCTTTTCATGTCTTATAAGAGTTTTAATTCTGTCTTATTTTATTGTGTTATTTTATTTTATTGCATAATAATGGAAAATAAATTAGTATACAAATATTACTGCTTTTAAGGTATCCCGGAGAGCTACACTGTATATAATAAATTGTGTTATAAATGACGTAAACACTATTATCTTACCAAAAAAAACTGATGGTATCTCGGACTTTTTGCTTTGCAAGCAGTTCCTAGCTACTGCGTCCATCAATAAAAATAGTCTTTCAACTTTTATTGATCGACTGAAGCTCATCACATTACCGTCAAAGTGCTCAATCGGTATTTATTAATAGTTGTAAGCAGTAAAATATTATTACGCTTATGAAGTTTCTTACACTACTTTTTTAATGTAGCAAAAACATATTCATAAGAAATGGCAATAAACTATATCGAATTGTCCAGACACTATTTGTATAAAAATAAGTAAGACATCAAAAGCTTCAGTCTTAACATCCCAACATCAACACCCTAAGACCTGAAAACAAACGTTTATTACACAAAATGTCTACCCCGGACGGGAATCGACCCCGGGACCCCTCACTTAGTAGGTAACTTCGCGACACTTTCCACAGTTGTCACCAAGTAGGCAGGGTCATCAATTCGAAGATTTATTACATTCATTTTATACACTTTTAGATATAGCCTATAGCGTTCCTCATGAATGTGGCTATCATGCATAAACATTAAATTTTTCAAACACAACTGCCACTTCGAGATATTAGCGCCTTCAAACAAAAAATCTCTTCAGCTTATATAGATTTAATTATTATACTTACTATACATACATTTCAAGACACTTTATAATTTTTATACCTACATTGTCGTTGACGACAGCTATAATCTGTCTCACCTTGGTGACCACAAAACCACCAATTCTAACCACAGCACATGCACGTGCACATATCACATTAAAAGTCACCAGCCGCGGTAATATTCAATCAAGCGGTAGATTAAACACAAGTAATTACCAACTTGATGCTTGCTGCCTTAATTGTTTGATTCTTTAGAACCAGTTTGACACTAATGAGACAAAAACAATGCGAGAATAGTTATGCTAGATACCGACCGAGCGATGGTATTCTTAAATTCTGTTACAGCTTTATACAACACTAGCTGTGCCTCGCGATTTCACCCGCGTTAATTTGTGGAAAATGTAACTACTAAAATATATGATAATTTATAGCCTTTAGCCTTCCTCGATAAATGGACTATCAAACACAAAAAGATTTTTTCAATTTGAAGCAGTAGTTTCTGAGATTAGCGCGTTCAACCAAACAAACTTTTCAGCTTTATAATATTAGTAGAAATAAGTAGTATGCTCCGTACTGTATAAGTAGTATGGTTTATGTACTATTTTTATGGTTTATATGCTTTTATGATAATAACGAAGCATATAAAACGCTAACTAACACTGTTTCCATCTGAAACTGGCTGGGAAAACTAATTCTCATGCTCATGCCCATGCGTCGCTGTACCACTTATGCTGTACTTACACTTAACACTTAACACTAGCTTAGCTGTACACTTGGGGTCAAATATTTTAAGTCGTCCCAATACGACATATCTTGAACCAATGGGCCGACCTAGCATGTAATTTTATACAGAGGTTATTTTTATAGTGTTATTTTTATATATAGATGATATTTTTATAGAGGAGCAATAAGAAAGGATTGTTGAGTATTTATTACCTAAAGGGGTAAAATGGGGGTAAATGTTGATTATACAACTGTTCCATAATGAACTAAGGATTTTTTCTGAAATGATAAACGTTATGCTTTAGGCGTTGATGATAATTTGAGATTATTTTCTAGTAGAGATTAGTTTATATGTAGATTACACTGATCACCGTATCTTACGAAGTAGCATATTATTATTTCCAATTTATGATTTTTCCCCCAATCTGAGTTTCTGGGTATGGTTTAACTTTAAAAATTGGTCTAAGTAATAGAAATTCAATTCAATATAAAACATTGGACGTAATCTAAAAACCTAGGTCCGTTGCTTTAGTAACCAAGCACTGTAAATCACTATAATAAATGCTAAGCAACTTGTATCACCTCAACAAAGCCTACGTGACTCTCGTCACTATGTATCAGAAATTCTTTGTCTCATTTCCGATACATGTTATTTCCTTCTATGCGTATAACCGCAGACACCACGTGCGTAAGTTTGTATCGATACAGTAGTAGGTAGGTATAGAAATTACTTATGCTTAGTGCAGATCGAGCTTTATACTACACTTTAAAATCATAAGGATAAAAACAACATTGTATTTTTATAAACGATACATGATAATTGTTGCAGATATAGTCAATGATATTTCAAAAATATAGATACGTCATGCCCTTACAAATCAAGCAAAAAATCTGTTTCAAAAAGAGCTACAACACACACACGTTTATCTTTTGTTTCACTACACCAATCGCACTACATTCAAATAAATAAAATTCATTCATTCATTCATTCAATAATACACGAAGGAATTTTAACGTTGTATGTCAAATCTCAAGCACATCTGACAACAACAAAAGCGTGCCTATCGTCTTGTATGACAAAGCGACTACGAGCAGACGAGGACAATTGACTGCTCTTACGATCTTCATCTTCGGCGCGCTAGTGACACAACTCACAAGTCTCTCTATTTTGTGAATCTAAGTATTACTGCGTAGTATCCTAGAATAACAAGTAGGCAGTGTTGCCAATTTAGCTCTTTCGGGGCTAGATCTAGCCCTTTTTACGGTTTTTCAGCCACTCAAATAAAGCACCTAGCCCAATTTCTAGCCCCAAAATCATTTTCCCAAATTCATTTTTTTTTTCAAATCATTTTCTTGAAAAAAGGGATAAATTCAGGTTTTCTACGAAATTTTTGATGCAATCGATCGAAATAACCAATTTAGGTAGTGAAAGATATCGAAAAAATGACCATTATCATACTTGTAGAGCATCTTACGACCTTTTATAGCTCCTATTTTCAATGTGTTGGACGAATCTAGCCCTTTGTAAAACTCTGTTTAGCCCGAAAACCTGATGCCGAGTTGGCAACACTGCAAGTAGGTCGTCGTTGGTATTCATGATGCGACATGCGACAAGAACTTTTGAGTACCTTAAACTTGTCATTTATGACTGAATCATGTGCAAAGAGAAAGTAGTGAAAGCAAGGCTTGGCAAGCAGCAAGGACCTTTCTCTCGCGGTTCCGCTCTATTGAAACTGTGCAAATGTGCAACTGCTACGGTCTCACCGATAGTGGTCAGCGAGTAATGGCTTCGGTTTAAGGAACTTTATTTCCCATAAGATTTTTACATCACTTAAAATGAGAAACTTAAATACTAAACTAAGTTACGGTTTGTGTCCGGCATGCATTCTTGTGTGCGTGCGTGCCTGCGTGTGTGTGTGTGTGTTTGTGTGTGTGTGTTTATGTATTTGTGTGTGTATGTGGCTTCTCGGTGAGAATCACTGGACAGCGAAAAAATGTGCCCGTGGACCAAACCAACTAATTATAACTTATAGTTCGACGACAACAACAACAAATGGTTGATGTCCATAAAAATAGAGAGATACATATCCTGCCTATGCGATCGGCCAAAGGGTCTAAGGAGAATATTGTAATGACGATAAAACCATTTTTAAAAATAGGGAGAAACAATCTAAGATATGTTCTGCCTATGCGATCGGCCCAAGGCAAGGGTCTAAGAAGAATATTGTAATGACGATACAACCATTAATTCTTTCAGATTTTATAATATTAAATGAAATATAACATAAATTCAATGTACATTGAGAAAAACCAAACCCAAGATTTGTTTAGTTTTAACTAGTTTCTTGAAAGTTACAGCAATTTTTTGTCCTACTCCCGATTTCGTGTATTCGCTTGCCGCTCAAAGGTCGACACGGCCGATGTATCGCGATGTTTTATTTATTTGGGACATCACAAAATGTTTTTAAAACGGTT
>OZ010700.1:11067756-11184196 GCA_963932265.1 Thymelicus lineola | reverse complement strand
ACGTGACACTTTTTAGCCAATCATACGTCGTTTAAGGCCCGAGAAATGAATTGCCTGGAACATGAATGGTTTCATAAAATTTCATAATAGGCCCGCTTGTGAGATTTCTGAGATTTATTGTATTTATCGTATATACTTATTAAATTACTTATCATACTATATCTAACACATGCATGCCTATCCACCATGATAAGTACTACGGTAAGTATAGATTTGTTATTGAATAGGTTAGTAAATTTATCATCAATACATCATATTACAAATTAATGTGTCGTGTAAACATTGAAACAGTAATATTTCTGCGGTTGCGGTCTTGATAATTGATCACACGCCTTCAGCTATTAATACTAAATGTATGAATAACATTGAAATCTTGCACGCACTAGTTTAACGGTTTACGGTAAATGATTTCGAATTCAAAAGGTTTAAATAACTTAACTGAGAAACAATAACAGCATTGGTAATAATAACTTTAACATGTACACGTTTGAACGTACATACTTACAAACAATTACTAAATAGCTGCATTGAATTAATATCTTCAAACAATGCACGCAAACATTGAATCATTGAACCTAATATCAATTATACAGTATTACATTAAAGGTAATACTTATCATACATACCTTTAATGTAATAATATCAATCATGATATTAGGTTAAAGTTTGTGAGTTTTATAAAACTAAATATTTAGCCGGAAAATGAGCGGACGAGCCATATGAGGCATCACGGCAATAACCCACTTCATCTCACTATGCTCAAGAAAAGGAGATGAAACAATTTTATTCGAATTAGGTTTTGTACAAACCACGGGCGTAGCCAGGTTTTAGTTTCGAGGGGTTCAAGAAAATAAAAAGACTAATAGTACATAAAATAACCCTTATATTCATAAGAAAATTGAGAATTGGGGGAGTCCTGTTCGTAAAGGGAGACCTTTTCGAGCAGTGTTTATTATGTTTCAAGAGATCTAAAGATACCTTCAACAACACAGTGCAAACTAAAGTTGAAGGCAGGGACTCCAACCATATTTGTGCTTGTAAAAAATGGGAAATAAAGAATTTGTAATTTGTAATAATGTATGGAGTGATAATATCTTAAATTTTCGGAGGGGGGGGGGGGAGTTTGAACCCCCAAAACCCCCCTGACTAAGCCCATGGTACAAACACTTTTCGAATGTCAAATTACGCCATCACTATAACATATGACTGATTCCGGGAGAAGAAGCGGCACGAACTACCGCGGTTTTTTTCCTACTACATTTATATTTTACAGACAGCACTTGTTGACTACTACAAATATGTGAAGCTAATATATTCTTATTGTTAGACAAGTATTCCCAGTTGATAAGGACAGGTTTAACGAGTGTTAGCTGTCAGAAACCAAAAGGAAAACCATGAAAAGGCGTGTCTCACTCGTTAATAAGGTCTATGAACATAGCGCGGAATCCTGTGGAACCACTTCCAGTAAGGTCGATATACCTACTAAGGCAATTATTGCTTCTCACTACAATTCGCTAGTTAATGATATGAAATAAGTTTAATAATACTTTATTTTCTTTTACCAATAAAACAATAACAGGGACATAAAAATGTTGACGAAACTTCTTTAAAATAAGGAATTTTAAAATTTCTCTTGCTAAGAATGTTAACGAAAACTCACTTTCACTTTATAAACGACTTTATTTGATAGTAGACTGTACATATAAACTCACTGACAACTCATAATTAACTTTTATTCGATATATTATAACTATTATCAATTATTAATTAATCGCACGATAATACGCAATAATCCAAAGTAACTAATTATAGGAATAATATTCTGATCATTTAACAATCCGGCAGCGTAACGCCTTACTCATGGCATGATCGCGAATGATGCTCGTAGAATCAGTCACTCGCTTTTATAACGCATCCTAGTTTCATAGATGGCGGCACTGTCATCCGTGGTGAAGTCAGTTGAACTCCTTTAATTATCGAAGTTGCCAACACGGCCATGCTGCACGGTGCCTGTCCCGGGCACCTCAGGAGTCCATATAAAATACTGAAACACGAAAAGGTTTATATTAATTTTATTAAAGTGAGTAATAAGTACGTGTATCCATCGTAAGTGCAAATATCACATAGGTTCCTTATTTTTATGATGTTGGTGAGACCGCCTGCACTTTTCAGGATGTAATCCTCCCGTAAGTGTTCCAGGTTCGCCTCGTTTATAAGGACCGTTTGCCACTTAAAGGGCGAAGAGCCTCACTTAAGCGTACCAAATTCGTCCCAATTAACAGACTTCCAAGATAAGGCTATGTGACACTTGCACCCCGACATTCAAAATAAAATTGAAAAATAAAAATAAGAAAGCGGGGCAAAGTGAATACACTACCAGCCACATAGAGAAATCAATCGTCTGTTTCTGTATTTTATATTGACTCCCAAAACTCAAATTGTAGGTAAGTTAAATAATAATAATATTATGTATATTTACCTTGCCAACACGGGCACTTACGCGCTTATTCCCAGTCTTCAATGTTTATCCACGGCTTAATGTTTTCCGCGGCGGCTGTTCCAATATATGATGTAGTGCTCCTTTGGCTACCTCGCAAATCAGTCACCTCATATCTATCATTACCTAAAACTTTTTTAATCTGAAATGGTCCTCTATACACTGGTAATAACTTTCTACTATTTCCATCATTATTATGGCTTTGTATTTTAATTAAAACCAGGTCCCCTTCACTGTATGTTTTTGCCTTTTTCCTGGTTCTGTCAAACCTTTCTTTCTGAGTTCTTGCACTACTCTTGATATTTTCGTCTACCCACTCTCGTAACTTAGTAACGTCAACATGTTTATCACTATCTGAATTCGGAGCTAAGCTATCGCTATCGGCGCGTAATCGGTAACCAAGAAAAACTTCGCTTGGAACAGCTTTGATAGTTTTGTGAATGGTACTATTTAACCCTTGTTGAAGTCTCTTCACGCAATCGTCCCATAAATTATCAGCTGTATCAGCCCCTAATGTTCTCATTGATTCTAGTATCGTCTTATTGAATCGCTCGACCTGTCCATTGGCACGTGGCATACCTGTTGCTACCGTGTGCATGCGAATATTTTTGTTCTTGCAGTACTGAGTAAATTCATTAGACTTAAAACATGATCCGGCATCCGATATTATCCGTCTAGGATTCCCGAAGATTTTTGAGATTTGTTCCAGCTCTTTGATAACTCCAAAAGCATTTGTAGAGCGAACCGCTGATATAAAAACAAATTTAGTGAAGGCGTCTATTATCACTAGCAAATATTTGTTTTTGTTCGTAGTTTCAACAAATGGCCCCAAGTGGTCGATATGAAGAGTGTGGAAAGGTTGTGCATATTTTGGTAACGGGTATAATCCACCTTCCTTGGGCCCGCCTTTATTTTTAAAATAAATACAGTTCAAACAATTTTTGATATACTTTTTTACAATTTGTCTCATGCGAGGAAACCAGTATTGATACTGAATACGTTCAAGCGTTTTATCTAAGGAAAAATGACCCAAATCGTCATGATTACACTTTATGATTTGCCAGATACATTTTTTTGGAACCACCCACTTACGACCTCGGCTCGTCCTTCTGTAAACTTTGTACCCTAATAGCTCGTAGTTGTTAAAAATATCTTTATTTTGATCGGCCTCACCTGACAGTAAAATATTTTTAATTTTGACCAAGTTTTTGTCTTGCAGTTGTACCGAGAGTAACCAATCCGATTCTGTTATTGATAATATCAGTTCTGTTTCAGATTTTTCACCGCAATGTATAGGGTTTCTGCTCAAAGCGTCCACATGTTGCATGCGGGTACCGTCCCTATGAATTATAGTATAAGAAAATTCTTGCGTCGCTAGTACCCAACGGGCAATTCTAGGAATAATATCCTTTTTTGTTAAAGCAAACCGAACTGCGTTACAGTCTGTAACTATTTTAAACTCCGAACCTAATAAATACAATCTAAATTTTTGTAAGGAACAAATTATTGCCAAAAGTTCGAGTTCAAAGGAATGGTATTTCTTTTCATCATCAGTTGTCTGACGACTATAATAATGAACGGGTTTTTCACCATCCTCAGTAACCTGCATAAGGATTCCTGCAAGACCGTCTCTGCATGCATCGGTATATAATATTGTCTCTTTATTCGGGTCAAAAATTGATAAAACACTATCAGACGTTAGCTTATCTTTCAAATTTTCAAATGCTTGCATATGAACTGTTTCCCATATCCAAGGAGTGTCTTTCTTTAAAAGTTTTGAAAGAGGGCTGGATAAAACTGCGCAGCCCTTAATAAATTTCCGAAAATAACTGATAAGGCCTAGAAATTGTCTTAGTTGATGTACTGTCTTGGGCACAGGAAAATCTTTTACAGCTTTTAACTTTGTTTCATTTGGCATTATAGTGTTTGCTTTTATTTTATAACCAAGAAATTCTATTTCACTTTTAAAGAAATGACACTTTTTTAAATTTAACGTTAAGCCATTATCTCGAAATAGTTTCAACACTTCCTCCAGTAAACTTAGATTTTCTTCTACCGTTTCAGTTACTAGATACACGTCATCGAGGTACAGGATCACTTTATCAAACCTTAGGTTTCCAAGTACCTTATTCATCATTTCCTGGAAGCACGAGGGCGCATTTACCAAACCAAAAGGAAGTCTCAAGAACTCATAATGTCCATCTTCAGTAATAAATGCAGTTTTATTTATTGATTCCGCACCCATCCCTATTTGGTAGTACCCACTTTTAAGATCAAGACTAGTAAAACATTTATAACCTTGAAGCCTATCTATAAGATCTTCAATGCGAGGCATAGGGTATTTATTTTTAACTGTAATTTTATTTAAAGCCCTGTAATCAATACAAAGACGCTTTTCTCCGTTTTTCTTATTAACTAAGACAGCTGGACTCGCATAGGCGGACTTACTTTCTCGAATTATGTTGTTTTCAATTAGTTCGTTTACCATCTCTCTAATAATCTTCCTGTCTGTAACAGAAGCTCTGTATGGTCTGCTTTGTATAGGTTGCGACGAAGTTAAAGTAATATTCATCTCGTGATTATTAACTTTACCCAACTCTTTTATATTTGTTGCGAAACAGTCTCTGTATTTTTGAAACAAATTAATTAGTTGACTGTGGTGCGAATCGGCATCCAAATCAAATTCTTTAATACTATTACAAAAATTTGTATATGAATCAGCATAATCGAATCTAAATACATCACCGACGCGGGAATATATTATATCAGGTCGTTCAGTCACATTGCGTCCGATCAGAATATCACACCCTGATAAATCATCTATAACATACATCTCAATGCAATTTAATAAGACGGAATCGATCTGCAAATCCACTTTTACAGAGTGCGTTACAGTTTTGGAGCTTTGTTTTGAAAATCCTTGTAGGAGCACTGGAGTTTGCAATGCGAAGCTTTTCAGGTTATTTTCTAATACCAAAGCATCCGAAATTAGCGAACAGCTGCTACCGGTAT
This sequence comes from Thymelicus lineola, assembly GCA_963932265.1. NCBI lineage: Eukaryota > Metazoa > Arthropoda > Insecta > Lepidoptera > Hesperiidae > Thymelicus > Thymelicus lineola. The sequence goes on along the minus strand of OZ010700.1, from coordinate 11,178,687 downwards.
CAATAAAGGCATCATGAGAAAAATTATCTATAACTATCCGTTTTATAAATTTATTTTTAGAAGTAGATGCTGCAATAAATTTTATATCCTGTTTCTCGGGTTTCATTTTATTTTTCTTTTGAAAACAAATAGACTCCGAATGCCCTCTTCTACCACAATATTCACATTTTATTTCGCACTGATTTCGTTTATGGTTGCCGCCGCATGAAAAACATCTTATTGGTTTGCGAAACTGTGTCTGAGTGCTATCCTGAGCAGTAACACTAGCACTAGGCTGATTAGATGAGGTAGTATTCGTCGGTACAGAATGCTGAGTTTGAATGTTTTGACTGACCTGATTCTGAATGATTGATTTGCTTTGAGATTCTCGGATGTTAATAATGTTTGATTTAGTATTCTTCGATTTGTATGTGCGACTATGGAGAAAGCTGGCCAAACTGTCACATGATGTAAATGAACTCGCCTCAATAGAAGCACTGATGGTACTATCCCCAATATTTCCTAATATTATTGAAATAATATCCTGATCCGAAAAATTTAATGCCAACAAATCTATTTTACTCTTTTGTTCAAAATAGAACTCATATAACGATTGATTTTCAGTCGGTTTCCTTTCAATTATGTCTTTCAAAAGTTCAAACATGTTTCTACGTATTTGAAAACTATTTGCGATTTTATTTTTCCAAATATTCCAACTCCAAGATGGCCATTGACCGTCGGTACGTAATAAAGAATCATACCATGTTTTAGCGGATCCTTTTAATTTATTTAATGCTTGATAACGAATAATATCGTCAGGCCAAGAAAAAGTATTAGCATACGACTGTATTACCTTGAGCCAGGCATTCACGTTGTCTTTAAGTGGATCAAACTCTGGTATTAGGTTATTCAAAGTCAAGGAGCAGTTACTCACGGATTTGGGCGATACCTTCCTCCTTTTCCGTGTTCGAGATGGTGGCGGAGGCGTCCTTGCACTTGATGACGTCGATGTTGAGCTTGATGAGGTCGAACGAGAACGTCTCGAGTACCTCCGCTTGCTGCTCCGGCGGCTCCTGCGGCTACTGCGGCTCCTTCCCATGTTTAGAATTCAACGGGTCCGAAACACTTCTGATGTTAACGAAAACTCACTTTCACTTTATAAACGACTTTATTTGATAGTAGACTGTACATATAAACTCACTGACAACTCATAATTAACTTTTATTCGATATATTATAACTATTATCAATTATTAATTAATCGCACGATAATACGCAATAATCCAAAGTAACTAATTATAGGAATAATATTCTGATCATTTAACAATCCGGCAGCGTAACGCCTTACTCATGGCATGATCGCGAATGATGCTCGTAGAATCAGTCACTCGCTTTTATAACGCATCCTAGTTTCATAGATGGCGGCACTGTCATCCGTGGTGAAGTCAGTTGAACTCCTTTAATTATCGAAGTTGCCAACAAGAATAAATTTAGTTTACCTACTATGTAATATTTTGGAAATTCATGAATAGGTCGAAGAGTGGGATGAATATTTAGGCAATATTAGAACCACGTGGTATGTGCAAAGATTGTAGGAGACTATAGATTGTAGGAGAGATATCGCATGACACTTTGTGTTTGAAGTTAGAACGTAAAAATGGGTTTGGAACACATACTTATTTTTTTTCATATTTTTTTAATTTCATCACATAAGTAAGGGAGTGAAATAAGAGTTGAAATAGTGTTGTGAAAAAAATCTTTAAAGTCATGAGAATTGGTATTTGGTATTTCGGTTAAATCCAAACAGACGTGTATTAAAGGATTTCACGCTTTATTTTATTAGTAGAACTTAAAATCGGCGATGAAAGTCAGTATCTACGGAGATTTGGTAAAATTTTCCTTGAAATCCTTAGCTAAAGCAATTTCTGTTTTATATTTAAAAGTATTGTATTTTAATTATATCTCACGCGAGACCACACTAGTGGGCTTGTCTTTAATTCTTAATCTACGTCTTCCTGGCAATTTTATTTTCATCCACTTTTTCTTAAGTGCATTTTCGATTCGCACGCTCTCAGTAATTTACGAGATCTATTAATATGGTATGGAATCTTGCGAGACGACTCCATTCAAGGGCATCTTCTACGTGGCACGTCAATTATTGTCACTCTTGTATAGTAATTGTACCTACTGACTTCCATAGATGTGATTTATAATGGACAATTAATAGCTTTAAGAACCAATTACCGTACTAGCTTTATGTACCTACCTAAATACAAACGGTTGAGTGGCCTCATGATAAATGATCATCACTGTTTGTGGTCTGTGGACAAATCTACACATGCAAGAAAGCATGCTAGTTTAGCACACATCCATATCTAATTTTTTAATACGTAAATCGCACCACCAGTGGCAAAAAGCGTAAGTCGTCCTACGTTGAATTTTAGTTATTAATATAATGGGAAGAGCTACAAAAGCTGCATATGTTCATTTTTTTTAAATTTTACATCATTGATCTTGACGGTTTTGTGGAAGAAATCTTAATGTAAATTCCTTAAACTACTTACTGATATTTTAACAGATTTCTGCTCTCCTGTAAAATTACAATTTTCATCTTAGGTATGCCTTTTTTCCACTGAGCGTGCGACAAAATCACTACATGTCCAGAGCTTACCCCTTGCCACTTCGGTTAGAAGATTGATTTGTTCATTCATTGTCTTAGGCTCAGATTAAAGAAATAAAAGGCAGATATAACCTTCGCAAAGAAATGCAACGAATGACGTGAAGCCGCTTTTTCACTATGTGTGCATGACAACCATATTGACAGCTAGCAGTGGCATCGTAGAGACACATACTTCTTTGTGTGTGTAAGTTGCCAGATATTTCCAACTTGAAATATTATGCACAATTAAATTGGCAAATTATTTATTATTATATCACTAGTTATCAAAAAGTATAGATAACAAATATGTCAAAATGTTCTTTTAATATATAGTACTTAAATATGCTGAATTGTTTTATTTATGTTTTTTTTCTTGTGGGTAGTAATTTTTTAATTGAAAAACATAAAAATTTCAATATAATTATTATAATTAAAATACATGAAATACATATATACGTCATCTTCATTAAAATGTAATGAATAAACAAAGCAAAATTTGGATGGCAGCCAATCATTATCTTGCCTTCTTTGACGAATAATAAAAACCGATTTATCTTTTATATTAGCATCTGTCGACAATCTGCAAAATAAAATAATTTATTATAATATTAGAATATTAATTTAGAATATAATATTTTCTTTCAATCGTGCATTTTATCGTAGGCAAACGTGTTAATATATTTTCAATCAACCAGGTTTACCTATGTTAAAATGCTTATTTTCTCTCTAATCCTTTGTACACTCTATCTTATGTTTGTAATATCCCAGCGACAGGTACTTATGCATTGGCTGCATATCCTGATTTTTAGATTTAAATAAATACAACTATCTACTTTTAATTTTTTTATATAAATTTATAATCGATCAGTATTCAAATAGCCCATGCATATTTCCCCTAATTTAGGGTAATCGATTTTCATATAAAGCTGGTATAAAATTGAATAATTGTCGAGGTTTTGTGTTCCGAGCGCACCGCAAAAATATTATTATAAATAAATAATAAAATAATGAATAGTTACCTGTGAAACAATATCTATTCCTCGTTTTTTGATTTTGGGAACAACTTTTGCAGTGTTTAAAATTGCAAGACAGCATTTTATCTGAGAAAATTATTTAATTAATTTTGACAATTGTGACATGCAAGCTATTTGACACTTTCTATAGAACTGACTCGGGATTGTATTTGCTTTTTCAGTTTGTATTTGCTTTGGTAGCTTAACATTGTAGTTGGATGAATATATCTGCTTTTTATTTCTTTAATCTGAGGTCTTAGGTATGCCACAATCCAGCATGTATATCATTCAGTTTAAAGTTACTATTATTTATGTACCTACTATTATTTTTTCTGTGGTTAAAGTGAGAGGTGGAAAGGAAAGCGCACAGAGTAAGTTTACGCGGAAATAGAATGGTTAGGGATTGAAGTATAATGTCATAGAACAGACATCTCGAACAAAATGTGTGTCCTGTCTGGGAGGTTCCATTTTCAAAATTGAGCCCCCGTTCTCCTTTCAAAATCGAACGAATCCATTGAAGATTGAAGCCACGTGGCGCCCAAAAATGGGACATGGAACATGGTGTTCGCGGTGTCGGTTCTATATGCCAGTAATAATACTTCAATGAGGTTAGGTTATTTTTTTTCGAAACGAATAATTATGTTTTATGCCAGTTCCAAATGCATCGTTGTTTTTAACGAAATCATGTACAAAACTGCAACACAGGTGTAACGTCATTTAAACTTGTGATGATGAAATATAACCCAGAAAAATGCCAAAACCAACAATAATAAATAACAATAAGCTTTAAAATTGCACATCGACACATGTATATCTCATAACAAATTACCACAGGAATATCGCCTTGCATACAAATGATGCACCGTACCACAAAGACCAGAAGATTATTCAAAATTGTCCCACATTTTCAAAGGATTTTACGAGGCGTCGCTAGCGAAGTAACTTTATCGTCGTGTATTGAAAAAGGTCGCAATAAATAATCCTTAAGTAATTTATTTACTTAAAATATTAAGCAAGAAGATAATAAAATTAGCTGTACGATCAGAATTTGGACATTATTTTAAGTTATTTTCGTAAATTGGGGTAATTAAAACTAAAAATAACACAATAATTTGACGTTTAGACTATGTGTGTGGTGCTACAGGTGTGGTGTTAGTAAGAGGGTAACGTCTGAAAAGTGGCTCATTCATGGGTACATGTGTAAAAATTTATAATAAAATTACATTAAAATTGACGGAAATGCCATACCTACTTTAAATTTAAAACTCATATTAAAAGCATTATTATGACGAAAGGGTATTACAAATTAGATGATTATTTTAATAACAATGCTTGGACATGAGTTTTATAAATATAGATTGTAAGTAGTTAATAAGTGCTATCTGTAACGGTGAGTAGGAAAAAACACCCCGGTCATAGGGTCCTGTTGAAACATTGGCCTAGCTTGCATGACCTTCAAAAAGTGTAAACCAAACCAATTTTGAATAAAATATTTGAAATCTGAAATTAATTATCACTAGTTTTAACACCTGCCCTCAGTTCTTTCCACATCCACCCAGGGTTGACTGGTGGACAATGCCATTAGGCATTAGGCATTAATTAAGTTGCCCTTTGTTCATCCTTTTTTATAAGGTGACATAAATTTTAAATAAATAAAATAGCTTCAAAGGAACTACCGTGTGGATGTGCTAAGCACATCGACTAGTTTACAGAGCGAAAATTGCCCATTTGGCTTTACTTAAACATTTTTTAAATAAACAAAGAATAAACACACAAAGTTTACTGTTATTTCATACAATAACGAATGTAAACAGTTATTTGGTATTCAAATGTATTCTCGTTTCAAAAAGTACGTCGCTGCGTCCAGGAGTTGATTTGGCTTTGACCCAGCATCGTAACTTACAATACTTACATCGAGGTTTCGAGACAACGAACTTGTAAGTATGATATTATGATAAACCGTTAAATGATTATAATATTAAATATGTTAAGCGGTCGCGGGCGTATTAGCACCATTACCTGGCAGAATATCCAATAAGTGACAAAGTAGGTACATACCTACTTAGTAACTGAACGGTAATGACTTTTATTTCGTTTGTATACGCATGATTGAATACGTCAAGATTTTTTTCCGTAGTGAAAATCCTACTAATTAGGTATGCATAAATTTACAGTTAACATGGCATTTTAACCATTTAACGTGCTTATAGCTGTTTGACACTAATTGTTAAATATAAAAGTGTTTAAATATTATTTTGTAAGTTTAACGTCTTAACTCAGAGTCACTAACGGTTACTTTAATCGCTCCTTAGTAAAGAATCGCCATACAAATTCTATACTATGGAGCGATTTAACTTTAAGTAACCATTAGGTCCATTTGTGACAGTGAAGTAATTAAGTGACGTTCTTAGGTACAATTCGCGCTACAACGTACGAGTATAAAAGGAAAAAACAAACAAAAGTAGCTGGTTGCAAATTGCTTGCTGCATTTTTTCAAATGCAAAATTTTTAATTATACTTGAGTGAGAGTTCGACGACCCGTGTGGCGCAATGGTTACCATGCCGGATCGCCACGCCAAGGGTCCTGGGTTCGATTCCCAGCGAGGCGGAAATTTGAATGATGAGTTTGAATTTCTGTTCTCGGTCTGGGTGTGAATGTTCTTGTCTTGTGTGTTGTCCACGACACAGGGAATCCTAATGTGGGGCTATGAGTGTGAAGCGTTATTTATTTATTTATTTATTTATTTATAGTGTAAAAGAAAATAACTTAAAATGGAAACAAAACAACATCAATAAAACATCACTTTGCCATACATTTAATTTATTGTACAAAATTAACTATTTTATTGAACGCTGAGTTAAGTTGCCTTTAAGTTTTCATTTGACAATTTTTATCGGCTCCACTCCGATCCTGTCAGCCATGCGAGCGTATGTCTCCAGCTGTCCTGGCGGGTAGATGATGGTGCCTCTCAGCTTGGTGGCCTCCCCGTGACTCTTCTCCTTGTCACCTGGCGCTAGGACTGGCAGGGCGGGGTCCACCTGACATCATAAATGTATATGTTATGGCACGGCCGACGTAACTTGGTGGCGCGTCTAAATATAGGCTTTGCGAACCTTAGCGCATGTAAGACGGAGATAGCGATACGAACATGCTAACGTGTGACCGAGACATAATACACCGCGTAGTCCGCGTATGCTCAGGCATTGCCGAATTGTGTTACTGCGCAGCCTTCTGCTCGAAGTTCAGACGCGCCAAGATACAACCTAGCGGCCGTACTGTACTAAAATGAAGCTTCACAAAAGTAGGCTCCAGACGAACACTTCGACGGATAATAATATTACACACTTGAAAGCTGGCTTTTAAAAGTATTTTAAAAATATTATTAATTTATTCTATCTACCTACCTATTGAAACAAGAAAATAATTCATGAAAAAAATAACTCACTTCAAAATTGGGATAAATCAAAAACTTCTCCTCAGATCTCGCTCAAATTTAAATGGGATTACTTGACAAGCACCAGCTTTGACTTAAAACAAAAATCATCAAAATCGGTACACCGCGTAAAAAGTTATGAGGTTACACGTTCTGTTATTAGTGATCGAAGGGTAACACATAAAAAATGGCTATGTAGAGCTCAGATGTAGAGAATGAGTTCGCATTTGTCGTACCCTCAATGGAAAAAAGGAATAAGATGAAATTAGCAATTTTACAGGAGAGCAAAAAGACTTAAAATAGCAGCAAGTAGTCAAAGGAATTTACATTACGATTTTTTGCACAAAACCGTCAAGATTAATGATAAAAATTTGAAAAAAATTGAGCATATGCAGCCCTCTTTCCAATCAAATTACTTAATGGCTAAAAGTCAAAGAAACACGACTTATGCTTTTTTACACTGAGGGTGCGTTGTGTTTGTTGTCTTTTGTTATCCTGTTATACAAATAGTTATGATAATAAACTAATTCATTAATTTACTAAAAGTAAATGTTTGCGTATTTATGTATAAAAATCGCACCGGTTCCAAATTCCTCCAGTGGTTAAGACAATCAGCGAGCCGGTCTTCGAAGCCAGGAGCGAAGCAGTCAGGGTCGACGGCCACGAAGCATTGCCCTAGGTCGGGAGCCTCCGTTTGGTTGAACGACCATGATGGCACGCGATGGGTTGTCCTGGAACCTGGTGATAAGGACGGGAAACTTATAGAACGTAAACCACAAGCTAAATACGTAGTCACATAATTTCTATGATCAGGGAATCGAACCCAGGACCGCTCGCGTGAAGCGGTCCTCCTTTTTGCATAACAGGGTCGTATAATGACAATCATATTATTGGTTATACATTATTTATTCAATTTTCATCGCCGATTCTATAAGCTGTCTTAGTTTACTGCCTATAAAAGATCTGACTAGTGTAGCTTTAACTATGTTTCAATAATCAAAAATAGATTCATTCACATACTGAAATTTCATTAATAAAAAAGATTAATAAGCTATAAGGAACATGATAAGCTTTGAGAGACTACGGTTTAGCTAGTGTCAGATTAACGATCATCGAAACGGGATGAACATACAAGTCAACGCTTGAAAGGGAAAATTGTCTAAGCGACATTGAGCTAACTTTACAGGAGAGCAGTTTAAAGTTGGAATTTTTAGAAAAAAATCATATATTTTTTTGTAATCCTCCTACTGACGTTATTCTTACTGTTTTGGAATTCTTATTTTATTATCTATACCTATTGTGGTATATACAACAACTTTTCTAAAAATTCAATTTTAAACTACTCTCCTATAAAGTTAGCTCAATGTCGCTTAGTTAATTTTTCCTTTCAAGCGTCGGTATAGTAATCGACTGATAAACACACCTGATAGTCCACTACAGAATACTTCAACCATCGCTCCCAGTCCAAACCCCTTGTACCCGCTGGTCTGCTCCAGACCACCGAGTGGCAGCAACCGACCAGTGTTGAACGCCTGTATATAAAATTTTAATTAACTTCGAGTCGTCTTTACTCGTTTTCCTTTGAAAAACATCATCATTACTTTCGTGAATCCACCAAACCGTCCCTATCAGAATCAGTCTTCTAGTGGAGTAATTTGGTTGTTTGTCCGGTTAACCGAACTAACGTTTTAGTGGCAGTTGTATTAAGTATTATATTATGTAATTATTATTTAAATAGTTTATCTTATTTATTGTATTGTTTGTGCAGGTAAGAAGTTTGTAAGGGTAGGGCCCTTTTCATACTGATTTCTATGTCCTCTGCCCAAAGGTTGCCTGGAAGAGATCGCTCTATAGCGATAAGACCGCCTTTTGTACTACATGTTATTCATATTATGTTCTAATGTATTAATTAAACTATTTGGTGTGTACAATAAAGAGTATTCTATTCTATTCTACATTTGAGTAGCAATAGTTCGGTTAATATGTTCTTTTGCGAATAGTCCTCCGAAATGTTTGATGACTGATGACTCATTGATTGCATTAATGATGACGACTGACTTATAACAGGCGATTGATAATAATAATATAATAATGTATTTACCTCTTGAGCATTTGTGGTGATTTTCCCATCCGCACCTAGCGCCCAACCTTCAGGAATTGGTTCGCCCTTGTGAATCTGCATTTCAATCTGCAACGATATTGCTAAAAGTTAATAAAATATAGTTATAACATAATTCACGGGTCTCTACTCTCTCCTATTGAGGATGACTAGAGCATACTCCACGACCTACTCCAGTGCGGATTGGTGGAGGGGTTAGTGGCCAACACAAGTGTTGGAGATTTTTTTTGTCTGGAAGAGATCGCTCTATAGCGATAAGACCGCCTTTTGTACTACATGCTATTTATATTATGTTCTAATGTTGGTTACTACTATTTGGTGTATACAATAAAGAGTATTCTATTCTATTCTATTCTAATAACCGATACCGACGGCTTTATGGGCCCTCCGAAGAACTCTCCGCAGAGAAACGCTCAAGTTTTTGCCACTAGCGGTCACCCATCCAACTACCAACCGCGCCCGCTGTTGCTTAACTTTTGTCGATCACTTAGGATCGACACAAGCTGGCGGCTATGAGCGTGTCTAAAAATGTTATAAGTAGTTATATCTATGCTAATATTATAAAGCTGAAGAGTTTGTTTGGTTGAACGCGCTAATCTCAGGAACTACTGGTTCGAATTGAAAAATTATTTTTGTGTTTGATAGTCCATTTATCGAGAAAGGCTTTAGAACATCATATATCTATTTAAGTAGGTAGTTAGTTTTTTCCACAAATTAACGCGGGTGAAACCACGCGGCACCTCTAGTTATTTATATATATTAATGTTAAGTGTGTTACCTTTCCCATAGCGGCGGCAGTGGTTGCCATATCCACCACGATGGAGTCCCCACCAGCTGCCGGCGCCGCCAGTGCGATAGGATTTGTACCCGTAGCACTCTGGAATTCGAATAATTTATTAAAAAAGTGTACTAAACTGACAAAAAGAATAAAAATGAAATAAAAGAGCCAGAAATTGTTTCAAAATTATCTCTAATTTATTTACAGTTTGCTTACTAACAATTAATAGCTAAATTATTGCACGTGTAATATTCTCGGTCCATCTTTGATTTGTTTTCAAGCCTGCTAATGCTACATTTTAGACTATGTTAGTATTGATATTAACACAAACATTCTGTAATATTAAACATTGTGGAACGTTTTTGAATCATGCTCTGTAGTTAGATTACAACTGAGACTGCTTTTGCTGACTGTACCATAGCTATAGCTACATTGAAGATCGGCAGTGAGAGCCTTAAGCAAATGTAAAGCAAAGTTAACGTTAATATCTTACGTGTTTAGCTCTTGTAGGCACTGCCACAGGCGCGGAGTTAGTAAAAGCCATCCCTATGAGGCCTTCTCTTTCGGCTTTAAGTGCCCAAAAACCCGCCATGCCGAAATGATTGCATCCTGGAAATAACGTATACAGAAATAACATAAAATGTGTCACGTTTTTACAAAGTGTTTGACGTGCTTTGTGTACGATACAAATTCAATAAATTCTGGGATTTAAGTGTCTATCGGTTTTAAACTAGTTGGTCGATGCCCCAAAAGTCGTCATAAATAACAGGATGCCCTTAAGCTCTTCTGACGATCTCACTACATACACACACATACACGATGATTTTCAGTTTAAACTGAAAAATATTCAGCAATGAAAATATTTTAAGTTTAAACTGAAATATTAATAACACTGAAAATTGCTGTTATCACTGTTTCGATTGAGAATTCGTGATAAATGTTTATTCATTAAACTAACAAGAAAGACTAAGAAATAAATATGCTCATAAACTTTCACGTTTATAATATTGGTTACTAAATGGTTTGCACTTACGTTTCGCCGCAACCCATCCCACGCCGCATTCTTTCGCTTTATTGATGGCCAGGTCCATGCAGAAGTTAGCTACAGTGGCTCCCAGTGCGTTGCAGCCATCCACCCAGGCGGTAGCAACTGACTCCTTGAGAACCACGGGCACAGCGTTGGCGTCCGTGCCGCCATTTTGAATGTCGTTGATATACAGTTCTGGAAGTATCAATTAATAATAAATAATAATAATTAACGCTTACACACTCATACCCCTGCAATATGTTTATAACTATATCGCGGGTGGCGTGGACGACACATATAATTTTAACAGATCACAATGACACCCATGACCCAAGTACAAAATAAATATTTATCTGTCACATAAATATCTGCCCAGGCCGGGAATCGAACCCAGGACCCCTCGCTTCCCAGGCAGGGTCGCTACCAACCAGGGTCTAATTAATTGACGACCTTGTAGCCTAGTTACTAGTAGTACTAGTCAATTAAATGTTTAACACTTTAATTTTAATTGTCTTAAAATGTGTAATAAAACTTGTCTCTCTGTAAGTTTGCACGAAAAACTACTGGATGAAATTGGTTCAGTTTCTAGACTGTGAACATTTACGTTTTATTGAGAAGAATTTTATAAAAAACAATTGATGGTTATATAAAGAAATTTGTTCCGTTGTAACTTTTTGTTGGATCGTCCTTAACTGTAACTTCTGCAATAAATATTTAATTTTAGACGCATTGTACATAAGTATTTACATCTAAATGATAACAGAAACACATAATCATTTAACACAATACCCACTTACTTATCACACTTCAATTAAGTAGATCATGATTACACAATTTCAGTGGTTACTTTAACAAACAAAAGAATAAAGACAATCAACAGCAACATACCGAGTCTATTCAATCCATGGCTGAAGTGTCCAACAGTGTCAGCATGTATTAGCAGCTCGGCCTGTGCCTGCGCCTCCGCCCTCGGGGCTCCGGCCGCCACCAGACTGTCCACCATGAACCGCTCCACCTCTTCCACTCTCACCTCCATGGCTGCTGACATACTAGCAGAAACTCCAATTCTCCTACTATATAAAGAGGAATAAATACAGCGTGTTCTGTTTAATTTAAACTCGTTAGACGAAATGATTAAAAATACATTTCTAGTTGCATTTAAGAATTTTGCTGGAATAGTTAATGATGTAGTGAGGTAACTACTTAATGTAGTAATATTATATTCACTAATTAATGTAGCCACAAAATAATTTGTGGACTACATTTTTTATTTAACTATGTAATGATAAACGAGCAGTCCAATTTGATATTAAGTGATCATCGTCGCCTTCACCATCACCCCGAAGATATTTCCTATCGACGCTTGAAAGGAAAAATTGACTAAGCGACATTGAGCTAGTTTTACAGGAGAGCAGTTTAAAGTGGAATTTTTAGAAAAATATCATATATTTTTTGTAATCCTCCTACCAACGTTATTCTTACTGTTTTGGAATCCTTATTTTATCATCTGTATAGTAGCATATACAACAACTTTTCTAAAAATTCAACTTTAAACTGCTCTCAATTTTTCCTTTCATGCGTCCATATAGTTGCTGGCAACGCGTACGTAGTAAACTCCCCTTGCATGCACAGTAGTAATAGGACGTTTAATCAGGTGAGGAATTACTGTTCTTTCTCCTTTGTTCTTTTAACTAACCGTATTTTGGGAGTATTCCTGACTTTGTCAGTAACACGAAAGTCACCGCTAGTGCTTTACTGGCCAAAAATAAAACGAGGATTCAATAGGAGAATTTCATCCTTATTTGCCGTGTACTTTACCTTGACTTTTGGCATTAGGGATTCTTAGTTGACAATTTATCATAGTGGTCTATCTGTTCATTTGTCTTAATAAAATAAAAAGTGACGTACCTATATTTTAGAAAAAATACAGTATTTACTTTTTTGACATGCCTGTATATACTTTTAAAACAGAGTCGTTCTGTAAATCTAGCTTTGAAAACCAAGAAGCAATCAGATAAATTGATGGATAAATCGAACTACAAAAAATGGTGCAAACGAACCGACGACCTTTTAGATTGACTGTTTAAATAATTTCCTGATTGTAAGTATCCGTAATAGTTCATTAATTGTATTAGAGTTAGATTTAAATTCACTTCGATCAGGGCATCTCGGCTGACAATGTCTAGACTAGACTAAAATGTGATCAGGTCACCGTCTGCTACTAATTATTTATTTAGTAGGCCAAGAACGGTAGGTCAAGAATGATGGAAATGTTTTTTAACAGACTTCAAAAAAGTAGGAGGTTCTCAATTCGACAGTATTTTTTTTCTTTGTTACCTCACAACTTCCGACTGGGTAAACCGATTTTGATGATTTTTTTTACTCGGAAGTTGTGCTTGCCATGTGGTCCCACTTAAATCTGAGCGAGATCTGACGAGCAGTTTCTGAGTTATCCATAATTTTGAATTCGGTTATCTTTTGTCAAGAATTATTTCACACACATTTCGGAAGTAAGTACGTATGCCGAGGTTTAACGGGTAATATTCATCGGAACTGACGCTAAAGGTACTCTCCAAAACACGGAAGTGATCAACTCACCTTTAAATAGGACAACACTTCTTACACCACTTACTACACTCCCTCTTTCTAACGCCAGTAGATACGTTCTCAAAGGAAAACTGAACTGTGTATTTAAACATGATGATACAAGACTTGTATGTGATATGTGATTTCACACCTTATCTTGTAAGTATCAGCAAAATGGGGATTCATTTATACGTGGGGACAAAATAAATATAACTCTTACTTAGTTACTTTCAGATTTTTATTAATGAATGAATAAATGTGGCCATTTTATAGAAACGAGCGTTCTCTATTGGAATTTGGTACCTTTTTTTATCCTACAGATTATCAAATGCATTACCAAGGAAACTGAGATCCTATTAGAGGCATTAAGTATTCCTTTAACACTCTTTTTGAAAAATCATAGCGTTTCGGGAGTTATTTGATTTGACTTCCAGGCAAAACGAATATTTTTACAACGGATAAAAATAAATATTTTTTATGGCCTATTGGCTATTTGGACCTCCGAAATAATGTATCTACGTCACTCATATGACATAACAAAGTCCCTTTGCCGTCCTTGTCCCAGTTCTATTACGATTACGATTACTTCTATGCAGACTTATGCATAAGTGACACTTTTATTACTAAAGTACTTAAAATAACAAATTATTTTACAAGTAGGTATATTAACAAGACAATTTAAGTAATTTGGCATCATTATCTACACTACTCCAGGACAGTTCATTTGTGTCATTAATATAAACGTTGAACAACTTTATCGCGGCCAACAGTGTACATAATTATCACAAAATTGTTTAACTTTCGTTATCATTCAACTTGTAAGGTTTTGATGAAGTATGTTTTTCTATTTAAATTCTGATAATAGGAGCAGTGTGGGTAGCCAAGCTTTTTTCAAAATTACTTTCAAGAATTCTTTTTAGAATTAAAACCTAATAGTTAATTTTATTATGAGTTACAGCTGGTCTGAATTACATTATTCAGTGCTTGAAAAAGCTATTGTAGACAGATAAATAAAAGTTAAAAATCATTGTACATTCTAAATTAAAAGTATCTACTCAATTGGAAAGGTTGTTTTTCTCTTGTAGCTATGATTAAGAATGTTCTGTAATTATTGAATTAAACTCTAAGAAGCCGTAGAATATTATTTGAATTTTCAGTAGGTACCTACTTAATTATAATAAGTATTTTTGTTACGAATGACACGCCTGACTTCATTCTTACTTCACCAAGCTGCACCAGTGTGATGGAAGTGTTTTTTAACCGACTTCAAAAAAGTAGGAGGTTCTCAATTCGACTGTATTTTTTTTTCTTTGTTACCTCAGAACTTTCGACTGGGTGAACCGATTTTGATGATTCTTTTTTTAATTGAAAGCTGGTGCTTGTCATGTAGTCCCACTTAAATCTTAGCGAGTTCTGCCGAGCAGTTTTTGAGTTATTTCTAATTTTGAAGTCGGTTATTTTTTGTCAAGAATTATTTCACACACATTTCGGAAGTACGTATGCCGAGGTTTAACGGATAATATTCATCGGAACCGACGCTAAAGGTACTCTCCAAAACACGGAAGCCGTCAACTCACCTTTAAATAGGACAACACTTCTTACACCACTTACTACACTCCCTCTTTCTAACACCAGTAGATACGTACGCAAAGGAAAACTGAACTGTGTATTTAAACATGATGATACAAGACTTGTATGTGATATATGATTTCACACCTTATCTTGTAAGTATCAGCAAAATGGGGATTCATTTATACGTGGGGACAAAATAAATATAACTCTTACTTAGTTTGTTTCAGATTTTTATTAAATGAATGATTAAATGTGGCCATTTTATAGAAACGTGCGTTCTTTAGTGGAATTTGGTACCTTTTTTTATCCTACAGATTATCAAATGCATTACCAAGGAAACTGAGATCCTATTAGAGGCATTAAGTATTCCTTTAACACTCTTTTTGAAAAATCATAGCGTTTCGGGAGTTATTTGATTTGACTTCCAGGCAAAACGAATATTTTTACAACGGATAAAAATAAATATTTTTTATGGCCTATTGGCTATTTGGACCTCCGAAATAATGTATCTACGTCACTCATATGACATAACAAAGTCCCTTTGCCGTCCTTGTCCCAGTTCTATTACGATTACGATTACTTCTATGCAGACTTATGCATAAGTGACACTTTTATTACTAAAGTACTTAAAATAACAAATTATTTTACAAGTAGGTATATTAACAAGACAATTTAAGTAATTTGGCATCATTATCTACACTACTCCAGGACAGTTCATTTGTGTCATTAATATAAACGTTGAACAACTTTATCGCGGCCAACAGTGTACATAATTATCACAAAATTGTTTAACTTTCGTTATCATTCAACTTGTAAGGTTTTGATGAAGTATGTTTTTCTATTTAAATTCTGATAATAGGAGCAGTGTGGGTAGCCAAGCTTTTTTCAAAATTACTTTCAAGAATTCTTTTTAGAATTAAAACCTAATAGTTAATTTTATTATGAGTTACAGCTGGTCTGAATTACATTATTCAGTGCTTGAAAAAGCTATTGTAGACAGATAAATAAAAGTTAAAAATCATTGTACATTCTAAATTAAAAGTATCTACTCAATTGGAAAGGTTGTTTTTCTCTTGTAGCTATGATTAAGAATGTTCTGTAATTATTGAATTAAACTCTAAGAAGCCGTAGAATATTACAGTGGACCCCCGGTAATCCGACAAACATTTTGCAGGGCAGTGTCGGACTATCGAATTTGTCGGATTATAGAGTACTGCCTAAGACCCCCCTATAGTCCGGAATTTTTTACAAAAGAGTACCTTGTAATCCGACAAATTACAGATCCAATGATAAGATTCTATATGTTATATTGTACTCTGAAGTACAAATCATACTTCAATAAGTATGTCCAATTTAGTAAATTAAACAACACAATAGTTTTATTATAAAATTAACGTCATTAAAGTGACGTAATTAGTCAAATTCAAACTAAGCAATCAGAATCAAAACAATACCCTACGTGTCGAGCACAATAGTGGTGATGCGTACCTACAAGTTATAACTTGTTCAATCATGCATTAGCGAAGATTGTCAAAAAAATATTCAATAATAAATAATTAGACCATGTCGGATTACAGGGGGTGCCGGATTAGACAGGGGCCGGATTACCGGGGGTCCACTGTATTTGAATTTTCAGTAGGTACCTACTTAATTATAATAAGTATTTTTGTTACGAATGACATGCCTGAGATAAATGCTATAGCAACAACACAGTCAAGATACTAATGGATTCGTACCTATACTATTTAGGTATTCGTGAATGGATCAATGTCATCAATGTGTTGTTCAAAAATAATTAATCCCTAACGTTACAATAGCATTATGTAATCCATTATGTAAATAAATAAATCCGGGCTTGAGATGAGCAACATTTTTGATTATAACGATCTTTAAATTATCTGGTAGAGCATGGTAGAGTCAATGAATGCCATTTTATTTCATGGCCCCAGTTTTAACGTATGGTTTAACAGTCATGTGTAACGGTAAGACTTGTATGTATAGTGTGTTTCACGTAAAATTTCTCTTCGCTACCATACTATTAATATGAGGGAAGGGAACACGGCCGTGAAACGCACTGTAATCACTGTATTCAGTCATGAATTGATCGCCCTATATCAGTGAATGACTTAGCTGTCAAGTGCTAAGACTTCAATGTCAGTTCTGGCAGCTCGCTGCTCGACAATCGCCATTGAAGTATAATGCCATAGAACATACATCTCACATATAATGGCTAAAGAATTTCATCTTTGGACTGATTTTACACAATATTAGTCTGGCCGAGCTCCCTTCATGGGAGAAAGGAAAAGGTCCAGACTGAAATATCAGCGCTGTGCTGTCATGACTTATGTTGTGCAGCACGGCTCATGCTGAGTCTGGGCCTGTTCGGGGGTCACGCTGCAGTGCAGGCGCCTGTATGATTTTATGTAGCCTGTGAAATTTTGTTGTATTTTTTTTTATGCCCTCGAATAAATGTATTTTCATTTCATTTCATCTCGAACAAAATGTGTGTCCCGCCCGGGAAGTTCCATTTTCAAACTTGAGCGCCCGTTTTCCTTTAAAAATCGAACGATTCCATTGAACATTGAAGCCACGTGGCGCCAATGCATTGTGACATACATGGTGTTCGCGGTGTCTGTTCTATACGCTAGTAATAATACGTCAATGACGATCGCTACGTTTTTCCTCTTCTACTGAATGAGTCAGTTTGCGCCGTTTGCGGTTTACTTCACTCAGAAGAGTACGTATTGTTACTCACTTCAAGTCAGTTCCACTCAAGTCAGTTCCCCTTCCCCAGTCGATGGGCGGAGCGGCATACAACAGCTGTCGCATTCAATTATTTACAAACGTAATATTAAAACGTAATATTTTTTGTTTACAAACGTAAACTTCACCCGGATAGTTGGGGTGAGTGATCTATATTAGTTGTATTATAGTTGTCTCGTATATAATTTAGGCCTGCTAAATACAGTCAATTAATTTAGCATACATTTTAACTTTTGCCGTAAATATCTTAATATGAGGTTGTTAACGACAACTCGTTGAGGTTATGCAATTAATTACGCTTCGTTTTGTAGAATAATTTAACCAGATATATTAGTTGGTATTTAATCACTTTTGTATTTAGCAAACTCTACAGACTCATTGTAGAGCTACGAAGGTATGTCTCAATTTTTCAATAATATTTAATCACCAAAAAAGTGATATACGTAATTGTAGAGCTCCGTATGTCACAATTTTTCGTATTTATTTAATTACCAAAAAAGGTAAAAGTTAATTGTGCAATGAAATGACATTGTTCATAATTAAAAAATTCTGCTAATTAAATGCTGACCAATTAGTTGTAGCAACTTATAATGCTCGTATTTTACACGACGCACGCGCAGGTAGAGATCGTCTACTTTAAAAATAAACGTGCCCCCCCCACTTAATATTATTTTCAAAACTTTTAAAATAATATTATATTAAAATGAAATATTTATTTATATTTAATTTAATATAAAATGTTTCCTCAATATTGCCATTTACAAGGTAATAATATATCGTGTCCCTACATACATTTTCAAAGCAGATGATACGTTGTAAGTAGGATGAAAAAACAAAACATAGAATATAAAAACAAAATAGTTTTTTTCCGCTCTACCTCTTGATACCATCGTATCTGAGGTTATCTAGGCAAACATTTACGTGAAAAATAAAACTTGGTACTCACGTAATTATTATTGACACTTGTGCCCTTGTGTGTTGATAACAGCATAAATAGGTAGGTAAATACATGTGTTAGGCTAAATCCAGTGTCTTCATTCCTAACTCTACATAAATCTAGTAAATGTATAATCTAGTGTACTTGAAGAAAAACCCCAGTAACAAATAGTATACAATACAAATTAATGGTGCCTATACCCTGTAGCTGCAGATCTCATTTGACTTACATCTTTACAGAAAATACCAAAATTACCAAAATACAAAAAACACAAAAAATACCAAAATCAGGAAACCTTTGTATAGGCTGAAGCCAGAGCTAACTATGTTATCATCTTAGAGAAATTAATGCTATGGAAATGTAGGTGCAATCAAAGTACTTAACAGTATTTTTAATCACAACCAGATGTGAGGAACGGTTGAAGAGTTACATAAAAATAACCCCCGTGCCCCTAAAGTTCTCCTCAAAGATCTTCCATGTACAGACATCGGTCAGTTACATTTTTATTGTATGTATATATCACCGGAATATAATAAGAACCGTAGGATTCTAAACGAGACATAAATTGTATTATTTTACGGCCACATTTTCGGAAATTGATAAACTTACCGAGCTCACTCGTAAAATAATAAGTGACCAATAACCAAACGCCATATGCGCTCTGATTGGTTGAATAAGATACGTGTTCCTTCTCCTTTGTTGACGAAGTGACATTTACCACAGAGCTACGAAAGTTTTAAGTGGCCATGACCAAAACTATGACATGATTGCACACGAAATCAAAGTTGGCGAATCAGATTCTTTCGATTTCAGTTGTTTTTTCATGGCGAGGGGCTTCGCCATAGATGTCGACGGAACCCCGCTTTGCGGGGTTCCTATTTTTCCTAAATAAAATCAGACAACCATAACCTAACATATCCTTCTTTTGATTTGAGTTCGGTTGTTTGTTCATGGCGAGGTGCTTCGCCTTAAGTAGGGATCATTAGCATATTATGTAAAAAAGTAAACCTGTATTATAGGTACCTAAATAATTTTAAAGTAAAAATACTGTTAGGTAGGTAATCGAAACTGATAGATTTATAGTTTATAGTTTGGCAAGTCTGATTGTACCTAAGTCTATGGACACAAGCATTGCCTCTGTCAACATCGACCAATCAGAGAGCAGTGTGTTATTTTCCGTATTATAAAGAAGCATAAAATCAAAAGCTCTTCTGTGATTGGTCGAGCCGTTTAGAATCTTACGAATGGATATCCGTTAGTTTATAAATTTACCACGAGACGTCGCAAATTGATAAATTTCCGAAAATGTGGCCGTAAAATAATACAATTTATGTCTCGTTTATAATCCTACGAAAGTTTATAAATTTCCTAGGCAATTTATAAACTTACGGTTCTTATTATTTTCCGGTGACATATATAACAGTAGTGGCAGAAGGTAAACTGAAGAACAGTAATTAAAGTAAACAAAACACATTATCATTTACGAGTATAACCTACCTTTTATCACTTATTATTCTCTAGCTGTCACTGTTACTAAGTTATTGTAAATATTAGTATAAAAGTATTGACCTGTACCATTTCTTTGTTTTATGATAGTGTTATCAGAATGTAATAACAACAGTTCTGCAGAAGTCGCAACACTTTTATCTCTTTCGTAATTCGCTAGGGTCATGTTTATAGGGTTTGGAAGTAGGGCTTGAATATCGGAATCTCGGAATCTCGTAATATCGGAATCTCGGACCGTTTGATCCGATATTACAATTCCGATACTGAATGGTTCGATATTGTAATATCGGAATCAGTATTTTTTTGTATTTGAATTAAAAAAATAGATTTTAATATCAGGCCTTTACCTATGTAATTGGAGACTTTATAACCAGTATTTTTAGATTTCATTATCTGTGTAGTGGCGTACAATTCGAAATTCAAATAAATTTTATTCGAAAGCCGTGTTATTTTACTTTCAAATTCAGTCATTTGTTTAAATAGTGTTTTGTTTTTGTTAAATTGTGGTAGATTCTGGCGCCATGGATAAACTGAAAATTTGTACAATTTTCGAATATAAAATTTCCTACGTGGAAATACCGCTGCGCAAACAACATGAAACATTAACAACTTTTACGGGCCAAATACTGCCTGCAAAACACGGTCCATTATTGGTTTCTTTTTAAATCTGGAAGTTTTCAGTTGAAAAACGAGACTCGCGGTCGGCCGATAATCATTGTCTACCACAACGAATTGTAGGTGATTGTGGAAGCGAATCTAACTCAATCAACGCTTGAACTTGCTGCGGGCTTTGTAATTAGTGTTAAAACAACATTGAAAGACTTGCGTCAAATCGGAAAGATAAAAAAGTAGATAAGTGGGTGCCACACGAACTAAGCGAACAACAGACAGACGTGCGCGTCGAAACATGCATAGCACTACTGAATCGGCATAGAAACGAGGGAATTCTAAATGGAATTGTTACCTGCGATGAAAAGTGGATCTTGTACGACAACCGTAAGCGTTCATTTCAGTGGGTGGACCTGGGTACAGCACCTATTCAGTGCGCTAAAAAAGATTACCCATAGGAAGATGATGATGATTGTCCAGTGGACCAGTGCTGGACTTGTACATCACAGCTTCTTATTGAAAGGCACAACATTGACGTCAGATGTCTGTTGTCAAGAATTGCAAACACTGATGGAGAAGCTCGCAATTCAACAACCAAGACTGGTTAATCGCTCTTAAGCGTTCCACGACAACGCGTGAACTCACACTTTACGACAAACCATCGCAAAGCTACAAGAGTTACAGCTCTCCTTTACCCACTGTACTAACTGGACCTTGCCCTAACAGATTTCTGCTTTTTTCAAAATTTTGATAATTATTTAAGTTCAACACCCGAGAGGCGGTACAAAACGATTTCGCTGACTTCGTCGCTTCCAGTCCCCGGACAAATACAGTAAAGGGATAAACAAACTGCCATCAAAATGGCAAAATTGAAAAGATAATTTGGGGCAGTATTTTGATTAGCTAAAATAAGAAAATACGAATATTTTTATATTTTAAAATTTTCAATTTCATAGGTAAAGACCTATAATACATGCCACGAGGCATGGTCGACTAGGCCACAAAATTGAGCAAGTAATTATATTTTAGCTACCTGTGAAGCACGCGGTAGAACTCTTTAATATTTAAGCAAATTCCTGTTGCGAGACTGCTCTGCTTATTGCACAAAGAAAGCAATACAATAGCTATAATAGTTCTATCTGTCTCTCACACTTTATTTTTAAAACTTGCTTATTCGCAAAACACAAAATATAGCTTCATTTAGTATTCAGTTGGGTTCATAAACTTACTAAGTTTTGTACTAAATTGAAGAATTGTGTTTAAAACATGTTTTTATTAAACCCAATCCAACTTTTACTAACATTTGCAATTTATAAAGTATATTTACAATTCCGATATCAATATCGGAATTCCGATATTGAGATCTAATATCGAAAATCAATATCGGAATTGAAAACCTTCCGATATTACAAGCCCTATTTGGAAGTAAAATCGGAACCCACCTTTAATAATCTAAAATTATAACAAAATAAGTTGAATCCTAAAAAAATTTTTTTTTTAAACGCTTTTATTTCAATGTTTAGTTTATAAAATTAGCTACAAGTTGTGAAAATTTCAAGTCTCTACGTAAAATAGAACATAGAGAATTATGCGTCTAAAGTCTGAAAATCGTTTTTTTTAATTTAACAACAAATAAACAATGAAAATTAGTTTAAAATATGATTTTCGTGTATTGTCATCGGAAATACACATGTCTGCCAAATTTCATCAATTTTCATTAAAGGGAAGTCATTCAAATTAACGTTACAAGATTTGATGCTTTGAAGATTTGATGCTTTGATGCTCCGAAGTGAAGCTAAATAAAAGCGTTTAAAAAAAAAACCGACTTCAAATGAAGTACATCCAATAAAAAGAATCATCGAAATCGGTTGGATATTGAGTTATTCGTCCATTTATCACGCACATACTTAATGCAAATTTAAGACTTATATGCTTTTGACATGGATTCTATTGTCAAATCTCGCTCAAATTTATGTGGAACCACACGACAAGC
Organism: Thymelicus lineola; assembly: GCA_963932265.1. NCBI lineage: Eukaryota > Metazoa > Arthropoda > Insecta > Lepidoptera > Hesperiidae > Thymelicus > Thymelicus lineola. The sequence goes on along the minus strand of OZ010700.1, from coordinate 11,155,713 downwards.
ACCAGCTTTCGATTAAAAAAAGAATCATCAAAATCGGTTCACCCAGTCCAAAGTTACGAGGTAACAAACATAAAAAAAATACAGTCGAATTGAGAACCTCCTCCTTTTTTTGAAGTCAGTTAAAAAAAGAAGCCATTGCAGTTCCTAGAAATTGACGTAGAAATGGGCATGAAGTCGTTACAAATGTATTGCTACCTCTAATGACCACTATAAAAACCACAAAAATGTAGTTTTACATTAATATTACTCGAAAATTTTTATTTTGGTCTGCAAAACTATGGGTGCAAACCTGCAAAGGTTCTAAAAATACTTGGATACTTCGAAAGCTTAAGCTTCTTGATAAATAATCTAACCTTCCATTAAGCGTGGACACTTAACACGTTCAATACTGTTTCCCAGATCCATAATTTATCAAAATGGGTAAAGTAGCCACGGCCGAAGCGTTGCGATTCATGTCCGACTGTCTTAAAGCAGTTGGAACGGCATCAAAGGCAGCACAGCAGCAAGCAGAATTGTTGATTCAAGCGGATCGATTGGGACATCCTAGTCATGGGCTGAACAGGTTGGGTAAGTTTATCCAGAGGCCTTAGTAACCAATGCTTTTCTTTTCACATACAAATAGCCAAATCGCATTTACGTTGCGAGCCCGTTATGTCAAGTAAAACTCGCACTAAGCACACAGTTCTCTCTCAACCTTACGGTGTTAAAACTCGGGTGTAAACAAAGATTGTCCGTTAAGGATATATGGACATACCTATCGTAATCATTGTCTTTTCGTAAGTTAGCCCGTAAAGGTCCGATCGTCGTTAGAGAATCATAGAGATCACAGTTCATCTCCTTCTGCTTTAAACTTTTGTTGTATACCCTGTTATAATCTGGTATGGTGGGTAGTGAAACAACAAAAAAACCCATTTGCAAAATCCCATTGGTTTCACACCACGTTGTTATAGCTTCTTGCTTCAATTCTGTTTGTGTTCAGCATATTATTTTATGCATTAAAGGAGAACCCCAGCTTCCATAGAAACTCAGGCCTAGGTAGACAAGACTGGAAATTGGCTGTCAATTAGATCATTGCAAAAGGTTTAATTTCTCCAATTTTCACGGCTGTCAGCAATGGCCAATTAAGGAAATCCTAGAATGAATCACCTTAATTGTAGGTTATGATTATGTCATACTCGTGTCACAGTGCTATTTAATATGTATTTTACACTTACTATAAACCAAATACCTACGAGTAATCATTACAAACGTAATAAAAATCAAAGTTTCTCAAAAAAACTAACACTTAAACTACGAGTTTAATGGCTAAAACTAAGTTGGCGGGTGACTATTATACTATCTACTACATGGTTTTCACCCAAAACGAATGTCATAAAAAGGTTGTTTAATAAAAGCTATTGCATATTTCAAGAGATTTTATTAGTTATCATTATAATATATTAATATTTCGTCTAGTTGTGCAGGAGGCGCTATATTTCGTTGGTACCTTGCCCAATCAAGATACCATAATATACTCATTGTAAGTATGGCCACAGCAACCTCCTGATCTTCTAAAGATATATAGGGTACATTATCCAGTGTTCAGGACTTATTCTGAACCTTTGTCAGTCACAAAACAGGCGATTAAGGAGTCCATATTCATATAGTATTGGTTTGCAAGAAATTGTAGCGAAACTGCGAAACACATTCACCAAAACACAAGTACGAAAGCGAATACAATAGAAAATTAAAATCACTGTGTGCGTGTCGATGAGTTTCAATAGTAAATAGGACTCCAAATACGCTGAAAATATTTGATAGTAAAAATATACAAGAACACGCGTAGAAAGATGAAAGATCGATGACAAATATGACAATACGGTGATGTTATTTATAAATACTATGGTTACCAAAATGACATTATTAGGGATTACATCATCTTTGTTGTCAATCGATTAATCGATGTCAAAATATTCGAAATGTAATTTAATAAAATTAGCGTAACGATTAAATGGTAATTATAATATATTACATAGTTTTGATTTAGGTATATGGAATACGAAAATATGTTAAAATTAAATTAATATTATAATTATAATCAATAAATAATACATAAAATATATTATTATGTTCCATCAATCGATAATTATCAATCGATTCAATCGATTATAAAATCGTATGTAATGAGGTAAATACTGTGAAAACTTTTTTGCATTATTTTGCACATTTGGCAAGAGCAGCTGAAGCTAAGATTTAAATATGTTTATCTTATAAATAAGACGAATTTTTTGGTATATAGTTTACTCTTGTCTAGTCCGATATTCTAGCACAGATTACATATGGTTCGAGGCCGAAAACTGGGGTTCTCCTTTCTTTGTATTGACTTTTTTCTTTCTTTCTATTAAACAAGTTTTATTTCTTCAAATTCTTGTAGAACTCTACGTCAATGACATTACAAGTGGCGTGTGTTGCCCAAACAATGAGCCAAAGATTCTTAAAGAGAATGCGTCTACTGCCTGGGTAGACGCCAACAACGTCCTGGGAGCTACGGCCAGCCACTTCGCCATGGACATCGCCATCAAAAAGGCCAAAGAAACTGGCGTAGGATGGGTTACGGTGAAAGGTGAAGTATAGAATGTTAACAATATTCTCAGACAAGACACTTTTATCAGTCCTGTGAGGATAAAGTTCCTGAACTACAAAAATGTTCTCCGATAACATGAGACTCAAGGCACGTGGTGTGTGCACATTTTCAAAGAAAATACCATCCGGCGATGTCCTTGTACATTATTTATTATTCCGTTTTTAATTTCGGGTAGCATTTTCCTTAAATTTTATTATTGTCAAATTTTTTATCTTGGTTACAATTATGTACTAATATGTCTTCTGTGTCTTGGTCTTTAAATAAATGTTTTTGTTAAGAAACCCTTTTTACGAGTTTCAAAATCTGATCCCTTCGTACATTTTAGGATCAAATCACAACGGTATGGCAGGTTGGTGGGCACAAAAAGCCGCAGACAAGGGTTTAATAGGAATGGCCTTTACTAACACCTCGCCGTTATTAGCACCCACTAGAAGTAAAAAGGTAAAAACTCTATTTATCTCTCTCTCTCTTCAGTCTTACATCATGAGGAGTAGGGTTGTGAGGCTTTCTGGATCATTTGTTTCCATTGATAGAGTGCTGTGCCATATTAAATGGTATCGCCAAATTTATGGGGAATGGTCATGACTTCGGACTTCGCCCCTAGGTCTCTCGTTCTCAACTTTGCCTGTCCCTATTAGTTAATCCATATTATTATTACCATTTGGACCTTTTTAAGCAGTGATAGTCTAGTGGTTAGAACGTTGGTCTCCCGAACGCGATAACCTGAGTTCAAATCCTGGCACGCATCTCTAATTTTCAAATATTATGTGCGTATTAGAAGTTAATTATCACTTACTTCGGTAAAGGAAAACATCGTGAGGAAACCTGCACATCTAAGAGTTCTCCATAAAGTTCTCAAAGGTATGTGAAGTCAAGTGTGTGAAGAAGTGGCCAGCGTGGTAGACTATGGCCTATATCCCTCTCACATTGTGAGAGGAGACCCCGAGCCCACAATTTCTCAAAAATATTGGAGCATTTGCAAGCAGAAAAGCTCTACCATCAATAATTTATTTTAAATAGGTGATTGTAGTTAATAGTTATTTTATCAAATAATGCTGATATTTGGTTATCAACACCTGTCATTTTATCTGTAAAAAAATAAATGCACTTAGCCGTGACCTAAAATTTCCCTCTAAATAATTCCTTATCTCTTTCTACATCTGTCTTTTCAACTGACAAATCATTGCATTTACAACCTTATTTTCAGGCTGCATTAGGAACAAATCCGCTGTCAGTGGTGGCGCCAGCGTCTAATGGAGAAACCTTCTACCTGGACATGGCGACTACTGCCGTAGCTGTTGGCAAGGTATGGTCATGTATGGTAGAAATGTGGTAAAAGTATCAATACATTCGCAGGACATAAGTGTTTACTCTTAAGGCCTGACGAGTATTATTTTGTTGTTGTAGAATTTTAACAGTTTCAAAGGTTAACTACTTCTGCCCCCTTTTGAGATTCAACACGTTCTTATAGACTCCCTATAAGTTAATAAATCTCAGGTGTTTAAAGCACATAATTATAAATAACGTAAACGCTTCGTATGAATTTTGTTAGGCCGTGTTCTAATGTCTACTTCCAGTCAATTTCCCGTCCACGCTCAAAGTAGCTTACTGACGACTTTACCTAAACCTAAAAATTATGTACAAATCCCTGACATTACCATATCTAGGAAGTTTTGTAAACTGTTCTATTACCTCATTATGATACAGAAGATATTACGATCACGCATACTGTACGTAAGGTAATGGGTTGCAAAATAACCGTCAATAAATTAGTACTTACCTGGTGGATAATTTTCCTTATTCCCAATTGCAATGACCCCAATGCGGTTTGCTGACGCACTACCTAGGTACAGATTATACAGTGCGACGTACACTAGCATATACCTAATATTTATTATCAGCTATTATGTGCGTATGGACTATGGATGGGCATACCGACATACCATCACATATGTAAGTCAGACCGCATATCGACGCCACATGCTGCAATACAAGCACCCTACATTTACGTCGCTATTAAAAGTATTGTATACATATACCTATGTAGATATACGCCTGGTATAAAAATAACCTTGATCCTTTGTACCTATCGAGTTATCTGAAGATTTAATTCTGCAATCTAGAGGATAACAATGATTTTTTTTAGATTGAAATGCAAATGCGGAAAGGAGAAGAAATACCAAATGGGTGGGCACAAGATCCTGATGGAAAAGAGACGAATGATGCTCAGCTGGTAAGTTTTCATACATTGGTGAAACAGCAAGTTCATCAAACATGTGAAACGAAAGCCATGTTCAAAAAAAATAATTGAGATCTAAATGGGTGCCAACTTCTGTCTAGAAAAGCCTAAAATTTTAGTCAAAAGAACACCTAATTCAAGCTCTACATTTGACAGTTCTGTTAGCTTGAACATGGCTTGACACACTACCGCGTCTCTAGATAAAACAAGGCGTAATAAATAGACGCTTAAAAACTCATTAACCACATTCATACTCGGATTGCCTGCGTCGCGGGTGGCATGGACAACATAAATAGACATGAAAAACACGTACGATCCGAAAACAAAAATCTGTCACTTAAATGTCTTCCCCAGCCGAGGATCGAACACAGGATCTGTCGCTTCAGGGCTTACGCTTTTTTAATTATGTACTGTGGAGTTTCTTTCGGCATAATTATCATCTCTTCCTTGACAAAGTACCTTTTTTAAAATAATTGCAATAGTAAAAATACACATGAGTTTATGAGCACATCTTTTCATGATACACCTTGAAATTAATTAATACTGCGATAAAACAACAAGATTGTTTCATAACGAATAGCGATGTCGTGTAGGTCAATTGGTAGGTAATTAACTAGATAGTTTGTTATTAATATAGACCGTATGTGTAAGTAATACGGTGTTATTTGTAACAGGCATTTAAAACTGGCTGCCTGATGCCATTGGGTGGCTCCGAGAAAACTTCGGGATACAAAGGTTATGGACTTGCTGCCATGGTTGAATTGTTTTGCGGAATCTCATCTGGTAAATATATAAGATCAATATAGAACAACTGTATATTTTATATTGTATCACCGGTTCGATAGTAGAACTTATGCCTTATTAAGCTGTCGTTATTAACGATTATTATTGCGATTATTTTCTTTCCGTGACGCCTATCTGGTTGGAGGCTTGAGAGAAATGATTTCTTTCTATCTTCTGTCTTCTTTCTTTTCTTGGCCAGCGACCGACCTGAGCCACAGGTTGAAGGGACGTCGCAGGTAGTCATAAGGCAACCCTTATAGTTTCTTCATGTCTGTCCGTCCGTCCATCCGCAGAATAGCTTCGAGACTCTTAGTGATGGAAAGCCGTAACTTGGCTTAGATTTACATTTTTTTTTATGGGTTTCAATGACAGATAGGGGCGTCGTCGAATAAAGAAAGCATTAAAGTCAACAGCAATTAGAAAAAAAGTAATTTTTTGGATTAATTCGATTACTTTCAGGATCAAATTACGGCCACCACGTCCGGTCGTGGTCACACAGTGGTGAAGGCGGCCCCGCCAACCTGGGCCACTGTTTCGTAGCCGTCGACCCTGAGTGCTTCGCCCCCGGCTTTGGGGACAGGCTTACGGAGAGCATGCAGCATTGGAGACAACTGGAGCCCGTATGTATTCCTTCTTTCTATCTCTCTTTCGCTCTCTGTTCTTGGGTCTTCTCTCAGTATTTGAGGGGAATAAGCCTTAACTAATAGGAACCTAAAACTTAGGTAGGAAACTCCCGACGCTACTAAAACATAGGGGATTGGCAGATGTCAGAAAAAGAACTCTTTTGTGTCAGGATTTTCTCACGATTCAAAGTTATTGTTCCGGCCGTCCAGGGATTTTCCACAATGAGAAGACCGGAATGTGTGTAGAAAATTGTATAATTCGAAAATTTAGCGTTTTACAATCAAATTTTTGCGTATTGTCGTTAGCGTAAGTAGTTGCGAACAAGTTAGATACAAAAGTATTCAAATTTGCGTGGTCATCGCTGAGAGGGGATGACCAGTAGTGGTCAGCGGCCATCCATTGGCTGGGCCGCTGAGCAATCATCGTCACGGACGAATCAGCAACCGGCAGCTGCCACAGACTGTTGTTGCGCGTTGTAATCAACTTGCGCGCGTAGATAATAAATATATTGTCGATGAGTGCAGCTCATGCGCCAACATGCCCCCGGCCTTGGAAGGTCCAACTTCCAATGAAGTAGAGGAATCGAAGAGGCGTTATCACAGTCTTCGAAAACGCGCGTCGTATACTCCCCGTAGACGTTTTGATGACGGATGCTCTGCTGCTGTGGTGTCCAGGAGGTCGCTAGTATTTCGTGTCTGTTGATCTTCAGCTGGTGACGACAGCCAAGTCGGTACTGTCGCTTTCAGTGGTCGGCCAATCAGAGGATCACTAGGACTAAAAGGCTGTGGAAGGAGGATGTAAAATACAGGAAATGAGGATAGGGATTCATGGCGCTGAAACCTGACTAAAACTTCTCAGTGTTGAATGCGCGTTACCCAGTGATCTCAGTGAAAGATGTTTAAATGATGTGACTCCAGCTTCCTAAAGGCCACCGAAAATGAATTAAACATGTTAATTTTAACTATGATGTATTTGAATTTAATGATTGAACTGTTTGCGTATTAAATAAAATTTTAAACCCAAAAAGAAAGACATGACAGAATGTTAAACTAGAAATGTTGAAGTTTTTATGAATTTATTAGGTTAAGAATAGGAAACATTACCGTAGATAAGCCACCACGGTAACAAAGTCACAACTCGATTTAGCGATGCAATGTGTATGTCTTTAGAGAAGTCACTGACAAGATATAAACGAACAGCTCGAGTTATGGAATAAACAAATTAATAACTATATTTACAGATTTGCCTTAACCTTTGCGATTCAAATGAACATGAATGATATAGGCATATTATTGTACAACGTAGCGTGTATAGATAGCACAGCAAATCAGAATAAGCGTAGCATGTTAAGCTTGAGCTATACTGACTGAAGGCTTACAAAACAGATGTTTATACGTATAATGAAATGAAAATCATTCTCTTAAGCGCACGCCAAATCAGTGATATTTAAGAAATAAATATTCTTGCGTCTTAAGGTAATTTGTAATGACATGGCGTGTTGACCTGTAAATAAAATTATCAAATTCAGATTTAATTTATTAAAATACTAGCAATTGCCCTCGCTTCGCTTCGGAAAAAATCTTAGGTGCTTTAGTTAACTTACATAACATACTCTTAAAGCAGCGTGATCGCTCATTAGAACCAAGTTACTATGAAAGGTCAATACTCGAAATAACGATTCGATATTTTTAGGGTTCATTACCTCAAAAGAAAAAATACGGTTCCCTTAAGATCACTTATTACTCCATTGCCCGTCTGTCTGTTTGTATTTCAAGACCTTTTTTCTCAGGAACGCGTGAAGGTAACAAATTAAAATTAATCCAACACTCAGGTCTGCAATCCCTAGGAGCTGTGAAAACATATAATATTCTGTATCGTCAACGCAATCAAAAAACATTCGGCCAGAAGATAATTATGTCTTAGGTAAAAAATAGGTTGAATAAAAAATTTTAAAAATGTGAATTTGTAAGTATCACAAAAAAAACCTATTTGCAGAACTTGGTAATTTGTTCGGGACCCATATATGGGGACAACAGTTTTTCAACGGCAAAGTAAAGTGTTAGGTTTTACTAAATAGTTAAGTTAGGTTCAACAACCCTAGCGCACACTGAGCTGGTTGCTTTTACTTATTATTATTATTTCATCATAGTATTTTCTAAATTTTGTGTTTCCTACTATAGCTACCCTTCCCATTTCCCTTAGTACTTAAATAACATTGAATAAATAAATTGTACGATGACGTTTGCTGATCCATCAGTATTTCACGTTAGGTACCCAGACTTTAAAAAAAGAAGTAGTCTTAATTATATCGTTCTCCAAGGTACAATCTATGTCTATACCAAAACACATCAAGATTGGTTCAGCAATGAGAGAGAGTTAAGGTTAATTCGATGAGTTATGTGATACTTAATGGTAATAAAGGTGCAACACATTTTCGCATTCATTACATTGTAGTTTCGGCAAATCAATAATTCGGCAAAGGGAAGATACTGCTTCACAGAAAATGAGAAAATTCAGCACTCTGCACCCTCAACACGATGTTCCTCAGGACTGCATTATAACAGAACTACAACATCACTACTACGGAAATCTAAAAATTACGGAACACTTAGTTATTTCAAAGAACAATCCTAAGCTTGATTTAACACGCCGCAATACGTTTTGTTTAGTGGAGTTATGTATTTTATTATCAATTATTCAATTTGTTCAATGTCTACTATTTGTGCAACACTAAATTACGATTTTCAACCCCTTCCAGAGTGAAATATAAAAAAATGCTAAATTTACGTTGGAGGTCATAAATACGCAATTAATGATTTAAAAAAGTGAATATAAATATAGATATTTAGTAAAAAATACTTCAGTGCCATATTCTAGCTCCATCTTGCGAAATATAAATAAACTAAGCAATGTATGTATGCCTTATTTTGTGTGAAGAAACGGTTTTTGTAAGTTTAAAACAAATTAAAAACTCGTAGAAACGGTTTTTGTAAGTTTAAAACAAATTAAAAACTCGTTTTTCGGTTTTGGTATCGTGCAAGTATCGATTTACAACTTAAAAAATCATTTATCTCGAAATCACAGACAAACTCTTCAATTTTATTAATATGTATAGATTAAAGGTATATGTATTAAAGGCGTTGGCGTGAATCAACACATACAGAGCCATCTAGTTGCCAAGATAGTAATCGATTATTTATTGGATATCGGTTACTCATACAGACTTAATTTGCGTTTTTCTACCACTTCCCAGATGAAATTTATAAAATGCTGAAATTATATTGGAGTTCATAGATACGCAAACAATATGCTCTTAAAAACAAAATACAAAAATAGATATCCACTCAGTAATAGGGATTTTAATTAATGAAAAAAATAACCTTTAAATGCATTTTATGGCCTTTCCATGCAATATAAGTAAAATCTAAGAAATGCATGTATAACTCTTTTTGTACGGAGAATACGTTTTTAAAAGTTTAAAACAAATCGGCTGAAATTTTTTTATTTTTCCATACAAACTATCCCTAAGGAACCCTTTAGTATGGAACCCTAAACAATTGCTTAGTTGTTAAGTTGAACACTTTGCAATATCCTAGTAAAAGTGTTGTTACAATTCGTTCAGTGGTTTCGGAGATTAGCGGAGACAAACAAACAGACAGACAGACAAAAATTTTAAAAACTCATTTTTCGGTGTTGGTATCGTGCAAGTAACGATTTGCAGCTTGAAAAAATCATTTATCTCGAAATCACAGACAAACTCTTCAATTTTATTAATATGTATAGATTATTCAATTTGTTCAATGTCTACTATTTGTGCAACACTAAATTACGATTTTCAACCCCTTCCAGAGTGAAATATAAAAAAATGCTAAATTTACGTTGGAGGTCATAAATACGCAATTAATGATTTAAAAAAGTGAATATAAATATAGATATTTAGTAAAAAATACTTCAGTGCCATATTCTAGCTCCATCTTGCGAAATATAAATAAACTAAGCAATGTATGTATGCCTTATTTTGTGTGAAGAAACGGGTTTTGTAAGTTTAAAACAAATTAAAAACTCGTAGAAACGGTTTTTGTAAGTTTAAAACAAATTAAAAACTCGTTTTTCGGTTTTGGTATCGTGCAAGTATCGATTTACAACTTAAAAAATCATTTATCTCGAAATCACAGACAAACTCTTCAATTTTATTAATATGTATAGATTAAAGGTATATGTATTAAAGGCGTTGGCGTGAATCAACACATACAGAGCCATCTAGTTGCCAAGATAGTAATCGATTATTTATTGGATATCGGTTACTCATACAGACTTAATTTGCGTTTTTCTACCACTTCCCAGATGAAATTTATAAAATGCTGAAATTATATTGGAGTTCATAGATACGCAAACAATATGCTCTTAAAAACAAAATACAAAAATAGATATCCACTCAGTAATAGGGATTTTAATTAATGAAAAAAATAACCTTTAAATGCATTTTATGGCCTTTCCATGCAATATAAGTAAAATCTAAGAAATGCATGTATAACTCTTTTTGTACGGAGAATACGTTTTTAAAAGTTTAAAACAAATCGGCTGAAATTTTTTTATTTTTCCATACAAACTATCCCTAAGGAACCCTTTAGTATGGAACCCTAAACAATTGCTTAGTTGTTAAGTTGAACACTTTGCAATATCCTAGTAAAAGTGTTGTTACAATTCGTTCAGTGGTTTCGGAGATTAGCGGAGACAAACAAACAGACAGACAGACAAAAATTTTAAAAACTCATTTTTCGGTGTTGGTATCGTGCAAGTAACGATTTGCAGCTTGAAAAAATCATTTATCTCGAAATCACAGACAAACTCTTCAATTTTATTAATATGTATAGATTTTTTGTTTATTCCTAAATTCATTTAAATATTGGATTGTCATTACACCTATTTATTTATTCCTTTTTAATTGTAAATAATCGCAAATTGTGTGGTTGTACATATTATATTTAATTATTTATTAGCGTAATTGTATGTCTAGTTGGTAAGATAATACGAATATTTGCTAGCGCGCCTGATGTGATTGTATGGACAAATATAAATTTAAAGAAATAGCAATGAAATTGAGTAATTATTGAATATACTTAAAGTTGAACGTAAAATAGTCTTGTTCTCCCTGAAGAATGAGTTACCCATCGCATAAGGTGTCGCCTTGATGTGGATGCGTGAAAGAACCTTCATCATACCTATAGCGCATCGTAGTGGAGATGAAGTGATTCTTTTAACACGCTCTCATCAGTGCGCATGACGACACTTGATTCGGGTTTCTCCAGGAATGAAATTGTATAAATTGCGTAAAATAAAGAAAATACGAAAAAACAAAAGTATTGTTGCGAAGTAATTAATTAATCTGACCGGAAATAATCCAACCGAGGTGCGTATCTTGTAGGTAAGGACCGCTAGGTAATCTTATTTTCTTAGCTTTTAATAATTCCCAGAATTTATCAGCGCCTATTAAAATATCGATAGCACGGGAATCATAAAAGTACGGATCCGCTAGCTTGACGTTATCCGGTATGACCACTTGTGCGCATTGTTTAGAAACAGCTGGCATGGAGGATGTGATACTCGGCAAAACAAAACATTTCATTTTTGTACGATAGCTGGGGTTGGTGCGCGATTTCACCTCAATGTCACAGGCCTTCGTTGTCTGTGTCATCGAGCTCCCAACACCACGTACTTCTATGTGTGATTCAATCAATGGAGTATTTAGTTTGTCGCAAAAAGAATTCGTAACAAAACATCGCTGACTGCCACTGTCGAGTAAAGCGCGCGCTAAATGATAGTTATTACTATCATCGGCTACTTCGACTAGTGCCGTTGACAATAAAACAGGTTTCACACAAGATGATGACGCGTATTGTGCAATGTCTATGTGTGCCTTGTTTACCTGAATGGATTGCATCGGCTCATTGATAACATTTGCGTTGGACTCGGGAGCCGATGCAGGAGACGCGGAGGGCACGGAGGGGTGCAATGACGAATGTACTGTCGATGTCGCGGCCGTCCGCCACCGCCGCCACCGGTCATCAGTCACGGGCGATAGATGATCTGAGACGGACCTTTTACGTATGTCATCGGTATGAATTAACGTATTATGTTTGTTATTGCACAACCTGCACGGCCCAAACCTGCAATCGTCAATATCGTGACCCGGTCGCAAACAATTAACACATAGTCTATTAGTTTTAATTAGCGATAGTTTTGATTCGATATCGGAATTAATAAACTTCTGGCACGAATAAATGGGATGTTGCGCGTTACATGCCAAACAATTTCTTTTGATATGACCGTCGCGGGACTGCGGTTTGTACGTAGAAACGTTGCAATGAACGTTAGGTTTCGCGTGTGTACTAGCTGTAGTGTTATGATATTTGTTATGTGACACCATCAACGTTTCTAGCACATCTGCCCTGTCTTTTAGAAATTTAATTAAATGCTCAACTTTAATAATTGTTGTTGAATCACTGGTAAATAATGTGCTTTTGTGCTGCTCCCACTCACGCTCAGTGATCGGATCTAATTTGGATACGATAATGTATATCACTAGCGTGTCCCAGGAATCTGTAGGCTCGCCGAGGATTTTTAGAGCACGTAAGTTTTTTAATACTGTGTCGATTAGTGTTCTAATTAGTGCCGGTGATTCTTTGTTAAGCGTTTGCAAATTGAATAATGATTTTACATGATTATGTATCAATAGACGCGAATTGTTGTATCTATTTAATAATAGTTCCCAAGCGACTTCGTAATTGTCACTAGAGAACTCTAACGAATCTATCACTAATTCTGCGCTACCCTTAAGAGAAGATTTTAGATAGTGAAATTTTTGGATATTGCTTATTTCGTTCGAATGGTGTACTAAAGATTGAAATGTGTCGCGGAACTCAAGCCAGTGTTCATAAGAACCGTCAAATGTAGGCATAACGATAGTCGGTAGTTAAACGGAATTATATGTGTTGTTGCATTGTTGAGAATTATTCGAAGCGGTATTATTTGTGTGCAGACATTCTGCTTGCGCTAAAACTGTATAATAATTATTTTCGAATAATTCTCTCTCCGTGAGCTGTTCGTCTAGATCAGTATCAGGGACATACTCCTCTAATTGAGTTTGGATGTTATTGTATTCTTTAAATAAATTATTTATACTTTGCATTCGTAACTTTAGATCAACAGTTTGTTGATTATTCAAACCTAGCTCGGAACTTAGTAAATTCAAATAATTAACGAATTTAGTGAATCTGCCTTTTATGATACCGCGTTTTTTGACAAGATCACGAATTTTGACATCGTCACTGGCTCTGTAAGGAGATCTATCGCGGGATTTTACACTAGTTTCTGCGGTAGACAAACTCATTTCGGTGGCAATAGAAAGCTGGAGTACTCACGTTTAGATTTTGATACCAACGCGTAGATACAGGTAAGTACTAGCTGCGGCACTCTGTATCGCTGGATCACAGACGGACGGGTAACTCGCATTCACCGAAACACTGAAATCAGTTTGAAGCACAGGATCAACACCGAGAAGAAGAGGATAGGGCTGGAATAGGACAGCTGACTGACCGTACCTTTGCGCTTTATTGTTGGCACGTCGTTTCCACCGTATACTCAGGCCTTGCGTTTGCTTCTTCTTCTTGGGTAGATAGCCTCAAACTCCAAGTGTGGACGAATCCAGATTGTAATTGTCTTCTTCGAGTACAACGTAGCTGTCGATAGGTCGCTTTTTCTTATAATTTGGCGTCGAAGGACCAATGTTCCGGCCGTCCAGGGATTTTCCACAATGAGAAGACCGGAATGTGTGTAGAAAATTGTATAATTCGAAAATTTAGCGTTTTACAATCAAATTTTTGCGTATTGTCGTTAGCGTAAGTACTTAGTTGCAAACAAGTTAGATACAAAAGTATTCAAATTTGCGTGGTCATCGCTGAGAGGGGATGACCAGTAGTGGTCAGCGGCCATCCATTGGCTGGGCCGCTGAGCAATCATCGTCACGGACGAATCAGCAACCGGCAGCTGCCACAGACTGTTGTTGCGCGTTGTAATCAACTTGCGCGCGTAGATAATAAATATATTGTCGATGAGTGCAGCTCATGCGCCAACAGTTATAATAAAATTCATTCTATTAATTTGACATGTGGGAAGTACAAAAGAAAATTATTTCATTTCATTTGTGGATTGACTCTTAGGAGCCCCCAGCAATACCGTATCATACAGAATCGTTCTGAACTGGATAGAATCATAAAAACAACACCAAATCGTTGTGAACATACCTTACCTTACCGTATTGTATTATAATTACAGGCTGATCCAGACTTACCAGTGCTGGCACCAGGAGATAAGGAAAAGAAAGCAGCGCAACTTACAGACACCGAGGGAACGGTCACATACGTGAAGCAACAAATAGAATCGAGCGCTGCTTTGGCAGAAAGGCTGAAAGTCAAACCTATGACAGTCAAACTAGATAATTAAATATAATTAACTATAAAGTGAACTTAATAGCCAGTACAGTACTTTGTGGTTTGCTGTGTATTGGCTATAAGAGTATTTTACATTCTTACACTTCTCTTTCTATCCGCTTTTCATCAGAAACTGTCAAATCGTTGAAAATAATTTCGGCTTAACTCCATAGTTAGAGAAAGATTTGAGGAGGAAAGCATTTCAAAAGAACAACTTAATCATAGTTTGTAAGCCGGGAGTGCCGGGACCAAGAAACAGTTCTGTGTCTACCCACATAAGTGGGTATTGGTTAGTCATATAATATGTCAAATTTTTGTAAGTGATGTATTTTATTTCTTGTAATTGTTCTTATTTTAATTTTGCTTCTATTAATTTACATTGGAGCTGTGTGGTAGATGATGCTAAAGTTTTTAATTGAGGAGATCATGACAATGTCATGATACATGTCATGTATTATATCTATTTGCAGTAGGCCGCCATCACTATAATTTCTTATTAAAAATAAGAATTATACACCCGTTTTGTAATATTTTGATAAATAATATATTTTTGTGTTATAATTAGCTAGTCATATAAATACCACGTTGTGATCTTATATTAACTAATGATTATATAATAAATACACGATACGCCATATAAATGTGGAACATAGCACAAAATTAAAGTACTTATTATTTTCGTTTATTTTATGATATCTTATTATGATACACGCCAATGTTTATATATAGTAAAAAAGGTGATACACGTTGTAAATCATATATAACACATGACCATATTTATTTTTATACACTGCTTTTTAAATCATATTAATACTTATATAATATATTTAAAGAACTTATTATGAAGCTGTTTTTTTGGATCATTTATTATACTCGTAATTATTGGTCCGAGCATCTCCCAACTTTTTTTTAAGTTTTAGTTTCGGAAGGTTTACCCGCGGACGCAGTCCTTCACGAAACGTACCTACTTTGCACAGATAACATTATATGTATGTACCTATACAATGGTTGTTATAACGCCTACTACAGACTACGTTACGCCTACTCAGGCTTCGTTCCGTCAAACATACATTTCGTCAAACCAATTCATATTCGTCATACTCAAACTCCAACTCCCAAAACTTGTTCAGAATATGTTCTTCTGTCTACATGATTCTGATACAGGACCAACAGCAACTGTCCATTTGAAAAGAAAGAGTAAGTTCAACATTGTGTATGGAGTGAATGTGTGTTCAGAATCGGAACACATTGTATATGAAAAATTAAATAAATATTAAATGAAAATGTAGGCAAGGCACCTTAATATACCTATAGGCACAAGGAATCAGAAATTTCATCCATCCATCCATCAGCCATTGTAGGTCCACTGCTGGACATAGGCCTCCCCTAACTTGCGCCACTCTGACCACCGCCTGTCCGCCTGTCCGCTGTCCGCCTGTCCTAAGCCTTCTGAATCCAGCGGATGCCCGCTGTCTTATTCACGTCGTCAGTCCACCTGGTGGGGGGCCTTCTATGCTCCTTTTTCCGAGACGTGGGCGCCATTCGAGGACCTTTCTTCCCCAACGGTTATCGGTCCTCCGCACTATGTGGCCAGCCCATTGCCACTTCAGCCGGCTAATTCTTTGAGCTATGTCGGTTACCCTTGTTCGTCTACGGATCTCCTCATTTCTGATGCGATTACGTAGAGAAATACCGAGCATAGCCCTCTCCATAGCCCGCTGCGCTACTCTGAGCTTGTGGATTAGGCCAATAGTAAAGCACCACGTCACGCACCAGCATCAGAATATCATTTAATAAATCTGCCTGTAAGCCAATACATTATTCCCTGTATCCTTTTTAGCCACGTCAACATCAACAGCTTATATCGGCAATGCGTTATAGGGCTCTTACATAAAAAGACGATAGAGCGCAACATCGTATCACGTTGCGACGCGACGTCGCGCGTCGCGTCGTAGAAATCTACAACGCCGCAACGTAAAAATTAACGATACAGTGACCCAATTTTAATCTCAAAAAACCGGGCAAGTGCGTGTCAGGCCACGCAAGGCGCAAGGTTCCAAAGTAGTAAGTTTATCGACTATTACTCATAGCTGACATAGCCGTGATAATTTTCCTTGTAAATTCATCATATACCTAACCAATTTTTGAGGATATTTTCACTTGTCCAACTCCAACCGTTTAGCCGGCAGGGGGGAATACTTGACTCCCAAAATTAGCATTTAAAAACCAAATATTTCGCAAGCGGACCCCTAATTACATAAAATGCATAAAATGGTCTTAGAATACCCATAATATTTTGAAAGTCTTTTTAATGAAACCCCACACTATAGGGTACGGGACCATTGAAAAATTTATCATCATGTTACCTGTAGGGGAGGAAAAAAGATGATTTTCAATATTTTATTTTACGATTCTAGTCTTAATAAATATGTATATCCATGCCAAACTAAAGCTTTCTAGCACTAAGGCTGCGGGCACGAGATCTGCGACGAGCGGCGCGATGGCGGTTGCGGCGCGGCGCGGCGCGGGGCGATTAGCAGCGGTGTCTTGCGGGGCACGAAAAAACGGTCGGTCAATCGCGCTAAAGTAGTGTTGTGAAGAATGATAATATTATAATCTGTTTATTTATACTTTTATTGTTGAAGCGATGGCGTAAAGTGACTTTCGGAAAAAAGTGACGCTTGGTTTTCATACAGATGAAAGTACATGTTTCATCTATTCGGTTGTGAAAAATATGAGTTTACGTTGAAGAGAATTATTGGAGCCTAGTATCCTGATGAGAGCTGAATTATTATTTCCAAGAAATGGTGTTCATCCAATAAATAAAGGAAGAAGTAACTTAGGAGAATTTTCTACTCTTTATAACTAAGTTTTCATTCAAAAAATATTTAAACTATACGAGAATGAGTACATTTTGATTATATTTTGGAGAATATTTATATGGTGCAAGTTTTCACTGTCCCATATAGCAGCTTTTGATGAAATACACGAAATATGTTCTTCATTATAAATTTCCATTATTTTAAAATTATAATTCAATACAATTCTATGTACTATCAATCTAGTTTGTTCCCATCTCTTCCGCGCCGCCGCGCATCGCCCCGCACCGCCCGTGCATCGCGCATCGCGCCGCTCGAAATCGCGGGTCTCGTGCCCGGTCCCATAGTACGCCATACTGTTGATTCCATCGCTTCAAATCGCGCCGCCCCGCAACCGCCATCGCGCCGCCCGTCGCAAATCTCGTGCCCGCAGCCTTAGGGTCATGGTCTATTAATACCATATGCTGGTATTAAACATCTTCTTAATACCAGTAGGAGGAAAAAAGGTCTAGTGCGGTCCATTTCTCGAGATTATAAGAACTGCGTCGTCTTTCGTATCGTTTTTCGTATCGTATTTTTGTGTAAGAGCAATTAAGTAACACAGATTACGGATGTCCATGGGTGGAATCCTGAAAATCTTCAAGAAAAGAGTGAACAGGCTTTTACTAAGTTAATGTGCTGAACACTTTGAACCACATCTTCACTTACCATCATGTGGGATTATGGAATACACATTAACTTAATTTGTGTAAAAAAATCGATCGTTTACAATCAAATGGCTTATCTCATTTGCTGGCTAACTTAACCTAATAACCTAATTAACTGTTAAGATTAGGCCATTTACAATTTACATAATTAAATAAAAGAGTTTATTAGAACACCCAAACTCAGAGTCACTAACGGTTACTTTTAAATCGCTCCTTATTAAATATAAATCACTTTTCGACTAAATCTGCCGTTGGGCGTAATGTTGGTAGCATTGAAATAATTGTCTTATTATCTCAAAAACCATTTTATAGATATAATAATAGCTTTGTTATCAAGTTCATCAAAGGTAATAAGTTAATAACGATAAGTATTACGAGATAATATAAAACATTACATTTATAATAATATAACATTTTAATTTTTATACTCCTATTTCAATACTACCAACATTACGCACAAAACATGGAGTACCAAAATATTAACGTATAATACAGAGTAGACTGTAGAACTACATTAATACAATATTACGAAAACTATATTAATACATAATAATATAATATATTAAAAAATTATAATCTGTAAGCGAATTGTCTTGAAGTTCGTTCGCTTTGAAACTAAATTATCTTGTCTATTCACCACAGACGGCTCTCAAAGTAAGTAGTCTGTGGTGTGGTCTTCCTTCATCCTTCAATCAAATTCTTGTTGAACGTTTTGTTTTGCATGCATGTTTTGTCGCGGAAAAAGAAAAAAATATTAGTTAAAATTTTTAACTAATATTTTGTAAAATATAACAAAATAGTAATTTAAATTTAATTGAATTAGAACACGAGTATGTTACTCGTATATAAATGTCATATGACAAGAACAAGACAGACTCGTTGTTTTGACTTTTCGTAACTTAATCTCAATTTTTAATAAAAGCAAGAATTTAATTTCATAAAAACAAGTGAGTAATTATTTCAGTAATAATAGACCAGTGGCAAACAGTGTTCGTATTGTTATCACCAAATTATCAGGAAACAGCTGTGACAGTGAATAGTGAGCTAAAAAATAAGATAAATCTGTGAATTTAATTACCGTTATTTCACTTGGTGTGTTGTGTGATCGGCGGAGACGTATAAATTTTATGGAAAGGACCATATTTTGGAATTAGGTAAGTTTTTATTTCCATTTATTAATATTACTTTTTTTCATAACAATTTGAGTTTATGCAATTGTTTCTCATGACGTTTATACCATTCAACCCGTACTTTATTTATACTAGCTATATTGTTTTTAATTTTTATCCAGTCCACAGAATGAAAAAAAATCCCTCCTGATTAATATCCAGAATATGAAGAGGTTCCTGTCACACTTCCTCCTTCCTTTCACTTTTGTACTAGGTACCACTACTAGAAGCACTAAAAAATCTAAATGCTATTTATATTAATATGACTAAAAAAATTGTTGTTACAAATAAATTTCCTTTATAGAATGTTCCTCTAATTTAAAATATTTTAAATTTGTGTTACATACATAAAGTAAAAATATACAGTATATTCAATTCAAAATGATTTATTGTTTTTTTCTACTACAGCCTATTAAATTTCCGTTGTTAGCTGATAAGTAAATATAAGGCAGTAATTTCAGCACCATAGCTGTAACAATATAATGCAGTTTAATGGCTACGATAAGAATTTTATATGATACGAAATAGATTTCAATTAGTCCGCTAGTTTAGTATAAATTGTAGTTATAGAAAAAAGATATCCTTTTTATAAACTTTGTTGGTAGTTGGTACTAATGACAAAAATATACATATGAAAATCAATTAAAAATAGTAATTCAATCACACAAATCCCCATGATAATAAAATGGTATACTACTTATTTTACAAATGATTCAATTGCAAATTGATTATAAATAAGTAAATGAGTATTGCCTGCAGTGGACTGTGTACCAACTGTCTAACCAGGTGCTTCTGAAAACAGCTGTAAGACCTATCCTCAAAATATTATAAATGTGAAATTTTATGTAGATGTTTGTCTTTACATCAAGTGCTTATCGTTGTACTGATTAAGTAAACTTGAAACACAGATCAGTGGTGTGCCTAGGCCGTCAGAACAAGACAAGCCCAGTTGTATTATACAACCTAGGATCTCGGGATCTTTGGCACCACAACACAGAACACTCCACTCCATAGGCATAATATTTACCAACAAATAATATGAGAATACAAATAATATGAGAATACAAATAATATAAGAATAAAATATGCTTAATATTTGTGCAGCATAATACAGGGTTAGCATGTGCTACAAATGTTGCAATGTACTCCTAATAACAACTGTTAGAATGACTTCCTTTCCTGGTCAGTGTGTAGGTGTCTCTACTCCTACTCGGACCTAATAATTAACCTAATGAAATTGGCCATCAAGGATGATAATGTTGCTTGTTATCTTATGAATGGTATTCATAAAAACCAGTAAATATGTTACACATATTTACTATGTTTAGATAATTTGAACATAACATTATGAATGATCTTTAAGGATGAATATACAAAAGTTAGGCAACTTTTAGTCCTATTTTGCACTATGATTTTTAACCATTATTTATTGTATATTTTGGTTTGAATATATCAATATACTCATATATATATATATATAATATATGTATCTCATCAATATACTCCCCTATGCCAGGCCTAAAAAATCGGCCAAGTGCGAGTCGGTCTCGCGTAACGATTGTGGGTTGCTACGTTACCTCAATTACGATAGCAATTCATGCTTGGACTGCAAATTAGTTGAAGTTATATTAGTGGCAATTTTTTAATGGATCTCAGTATTCTCAGCTCATCCATCATTGTCACAATTAATGTGACTAGATCTATTATAATACGATAAAGCTGATTTATTGCAATTATTTATCTTTTATGCCAGCATGACGAAACACAAAAATAATTCAAGGCCGTTTAATTAAATACTAAATGAATTTACTAGTATGTAACTGAATCTTTTTTATTAACCGACTTCAAAAAAAGAGGAGGTATTCAATTCGACTGTATTTTTTTATTTACATATTTTTAGATATTCGACTGGGTGAACTGATTTTGATGATTCTTTTTTTAATCGAGAGATGGTGCTTGTTATGTGGTCTCACTTAGATGAGATCTGACGAGTAGCGAGTAGTTTTTTGAGTTATCCCTAATTTTGAAGTCAGATATTTTTTGTCTTTGTATATGTATGGGTCAAATCTTTTAAGTTGTATTTGAACTACCTACTTCCTCCCATCCTACGGAATTGAAATTTCACATATTGATTTGGTTCCGATGACAAAGCATTTTAATGATTATGGTGACTTGATACTACGCTCAGGGTTGGCTCCAAAGAGAGAACTTCTTAGTGGCCAATAACACAAACTACTGCAAAAAAGTTGTTTTTTTAAGTACCTATAGTAAAGTATAAATTTATATTATTATCCTTAATTAATAATACATCTAGTCTGTAAATGTATCGAATATTTAGAACATTTGTCTGGTTCGATTTTTTCATGACCATCAAAAACTTAATTTAAAGCTTAAAATGTAGTTTCTTTAAATTCCTACAGTAAACAAAATACGTTCCATTGATTAGCATTACGGAATAACATTTTAATATGCAGCAACAAACCATCAAGTATCAATGTAAAATGTATCTGTCATAGCAGTGAGGTGCGTACTTGCGTAGTCATTCGACCTAGTAGTGATATGCGTGAAGTATCGGGCTTCCTGCTTCACACGCGATCCTGCTTGTTGCCTTTGCAATCCGATACGTCAGTTTGTAACTTGCAACGCTCATTGTTTGAAGAAATGTGATGCTCATTGACTTTTGAAGTTAGATTTCTGTTGGCGCGTTTGGAAAAAAATATGAGAGAAAAAATTTTATAATGCGCGCGCACCCCCACAGCCAAAAAACGACATGATGAAGTTAGCTGATAACTGATTCCTTTTATAAAGAAAGATGTCGCATACGGGATGAAATCTTTAGCTATTTTTGATCTGTTACGCCAAAGAAGCTAACTTCTTACGTGCGTACATGAAGTATACACACACATGTTTTATGACTTAAAAGTATCAAACAGATGCAAACGTTTGATTTGATGAGTTTACAGTTCCGTGTTCGCGATGCGTAAACTGTCATCAGAATGCAGAAGAACCAAGTAGGTAAAGTCGATTAAACTGGTTGTACCTAATGGGTACAGTGCGCTTTGATGTTAAAGTTATTATAAAACGATTAGAGAGCACCATTTTGTTGTCCTAATACTAACTTATAAAGGGACCTAGTTTGTTGTCTTACTGAAAGCGAATTATTTAGGAATCTTATTATTGTTTGAGGTTTAAGTTGTTCCATCTTCGATTCGTAACCAATCTCTCCTGCTCGTGATTTATCTGCTTCTTGGTGATGCCTTAGGATTATTGGTGTCCGTATAGGTACAACGGTGACCACCATCTTAGCATTGGGTGGCTTGTTTGCTAACTACCTAGTTACATGGGAAAGTGCTATGGTATGATTTTTAATGGTATACCTCCATCCATCCATCAGCCCTTGGAGGTCCACTGCTGGACATAGGCTTCCCCTAACTTGCGCCACTCTGACCGTTCCTGAGCCTTCTGAATCCAGTGGATGCCCGCTGTCTTCTTCAGGTCGTCAGTCCACCTGGTCGGGGGGCGTCCTATGCTCCTTTTTCCGAGACGTGGGCGCCATTCGAGGACCTTTCTTCCACAACGGTTATCGGTTCTTCGCACTATGTGGCCAGCCGTCTTGTTCGTCTACGGATCTCCTCATTTCTGATGCGATCACGTAGAGAAATACCGAGCATAGCCCTCTCCATAGCCCGCTGCGCTACTTTGAGCTTGTGGATTAGGCCAATAGTAAAGCACCACGTCTCGGATCCGTATGTCATCACTGGCAACACACACTGCTCGAACACCTATGGTACACCTACCAATGGTATACCTATGGCACCTATTTTTAATGGCATCGCATTATGACTAACACACTTCTTCAGAAGAAGTAAGAAAGACCCTGAAATAAGGTTTGCGAAAAAACCAACCTATGAGGATCTGCCTAACCTATGTATGCCTCTCCATAAAACAAGCTGAAACAATGCTAAAAGATTCAGCCTAGAATTCAGACTACAGAATGTTGATTTTAGCTCGATTCAAACCACCGTTATTTTTAATTTAAATCCCGGAGCCTCTCCTCAAGTGCCATATAGATACCGAGATAGTTTTAATGAGGGTGGTCATCGGATTTGTGAGTTTCCAAACTATTAAAACCCATTTGACAATCTTTGAATCAACATTTGACTGGTTGAATCAGTGTGGGCGCTTGGGATCTATCGAAAACAGTGTCCCACTGATTTAGGTTGTTATTGACTTCCAAGCAAAAAAAATTGCAATTCATTATTTAGGATTTATTCATATCTTTTTAAAGAACCATGCTAGTAAAATATTGTCTTATCTTGGGCCAAACTGTTCAACCAGAAAAAGATCTAGCTAGCTATCAGGAACATCAGATGTATACGGCGAAAAAAATGTATGAATTACTGATATTCATGATGAAGATTCTCTTAGACTGCATAGAAGCCAAATTAAGTCGACGCTAACCTAGAATCGCAACATATGTATTACATGACATTAATGACATACATGTTTAATATAAGTTAAACCTGTCTTAACAGTGTTTAATACCTCAGACAATTTTGAATGCCGCATACTTTTTGTAAGGCTTCCAACCTCTATTCAGGCAAAGTTTATATTCTTCTTCTTACAGTATTTACTGCTACATTCAGCTCGTTAGTGTGTGAACTGTGAAGGGCGACTGTTTTTTAATCTATCTATTACTCAAATATTTTGTATTGTGTTTAGCTTAAACCTAACTATTCATATTTCAAACAATCGTGTATTGTGCCTCTTGGAAGATTTAAAAAACATGGGCAAACAATTGCGGCCTCTCCGGAAACACAATGGACATATTTTAATACGTAACTGCGGCAATATCGTTGCTAATGGGTATTCTATTCCGCCTTATCTCAGTATCACCGTTTAGGTGCACCTACTGTTAACAATTTCAGATAAGCGCGTAAGTATCATTAAACCAGTGATAATAACCGTTACTTGTTGAAAAATTGGTGATTCCGTATTAAAATTAATTAAATATATGTAATAAAATTTAATAACTATGTACCTATTAGGAATATTTTTCGCATTGTTTCGGTGATTGATACCATGTACCATTGATATCATGTATTTTTACCGGTTTAAATTAGATAGTAAAGGTACTTATTTAACATTAGACAGTAAAAGATTTTCAACCCAATATTGGCCCACTACTCAGCACAACCTTCTTAAAAAGTTATAAGGAATGCACATAATATGCTACTGTCTCATGTGATGTGACCATTGTGACCTGCCTCAGTGGCAGGAACTAAGAAAATAATACAAAAAATTTGGCTATTATAGAGTTAATTGGTTGGGTAATTATATTTTTTTTTCATTTAAGTAAGTATATTATTCGCTTTACTTACAACCTTTACAGGCATGTGGAAATAAACTTGATAGGTACATATATAATTTGCCATGATAAGTGAGTATGCCGATATTTCGCAACGATTTTCGCGATAAAAAGTCGACAAGTCTGTATAGCCGCATCACAGTAAAATTTGCGCAATTTGCAACGAATTAACATTGAAAACATGCAGTTGACAAAGTTTTTCAAATAATTTAATGTATTTAGGTATTGCTCTCATTATTTGGCGAGGTTACGAGGTATCGTAGCATCGAGTCTTGAAAGCGAGTGTGTGTCGTGTGCATCTCGCAGTTTTTGCCATTCTTCGGCCATTATAACGCTTTCACACATCTTAACACGACAATTGCCTTCATTGACAGAAAATTGTACGCAATTGCAGCGAGACGCCTTGGGATCATTGACACGCGAGTGTGGTTAACCCTGGCTAACGGTGATCCATAAATACTGTCAGGCCGTCATACTCTACTAATTTTGATAATAATATTTACTTACCTACTTTAAAACTTACCTTACTTACCCACGGCTTTACTAGTAGTATTTTTCCTTAGAACAGCGAACAATGGCTATAACTACTTCTTGGAAAATTCATAGAGGATACACCTCTGCGCAATGATGTCAGGTTTGGCAGGAGGTACATACACAATTAACACATGACAAACAACCATTGACCCGAAAGTAGTCTGTGAAATGTCTGCCATGACCAGATATATCATACCTGGTGTCCATTACTGGCCAGGTAGTGTCTATCCTACTAGAGTCTTATTACTAGATTGGTCTAGTAACTAAGGTAAGGATATTGGTATCCTTGCGATGTGAGGCCTTGGTTGCTGCTGCTAGAAACTGGAATTCTAACAACTTGATTGTTATCATGAAGTAATTTAAAATCAGCAGCCTCAAATCATAGTTGCCTGAATGCTATATTTGTAACTAGTCGACGTCTCCCACACATTTTCTGCATCCAATTTGTTAAGTTTACGGACAACAGTATGCTTAGTCGAAGTTTCATCGCTCATTTTACTAAACATAGATAACAAAAAAATGTGAAGAAGTTAAAAGGTCTTCCAGAAAAGAAATCTCGTAGGTTGTTTCTAAAGGTTTCTTCAATCAATCAATCAATCAATCAATGCTTTATTTGCAGGATAAGGTCTATAAGCATCATTGATCATTCATGACTTCAATTCATTAAGCATCTCGTATTTAGGCAGGTTCTTCTAAGCAGTAGCACCAATAATTTGTTTGTTTTTATTTTTTCTTCTTGTGTTAAAAATTAATAGTTAGTGTGCTTATGTAACCTTTGATATGATATTATAGCGCAGCTGTATAAACTGAACCAATCATTGGCAATCTATTGGCAAATTCAATTAACCAAGCGTGCCTAATATAAATAGATTGAAAGGGGACGTTTAAAATTATATGTGCGATTAATTTTATTGAAAGGCGGCGAGTGTTGGCTGTTTCATTGTTTTATTGTCTTTATTTAGCCGGGTTAATATAATATAATGTAACTACGAACGTGATAGAGTTTATATTCGTAAAAATTTTGAATATAAACTATACATAGGATTCGGTGCCTTATAATTACCCATTTTAAAAACAAAAATAGACATTTATTACCTGACAAACATTTAGACGAGACACTTTTCGCTCAAAAAGGAAAATGGGTATGGCGCCCAACTGGCCTCTGGTGCTGCAATCGAACGAGGTTAATAAAATATCACAGTTGATTCACTAAAATGTTACTTAAAATGAAAAATGATGAAAGGAACCTAAAAATCGATAGGTTTTGAGAAAAAAAAATTTGAAAACAATATTGCCGACCGAATATTGACGACCCTGTAGCCTAGTTGGTAGCGACCCTGCCTGCGAATCGAGGGGTCCCGGGTTCGATTCCCGGCCGGGGCAGATATTTATATGACAACAATTTAAAGAATTCTCAGATGTGCAGGTTTCCTTATAATTCGGGAGACAACTCACTGAACGTTGAATAAATCGTTCGAATCTCGTGGCTATTAGGTACTACTTATCTAATTGGCCTACATATAACTAAATACTTTACATTTGTGTTTCATTTGTTAATATTTTTTAATAAATTAGCAAAATAATGAACTTTAAAATTTTAAAATTTATTGTCTTCATCATAGATAAAATTATTATGATAATTGGCTTGCTATTATTTGTATGTGTTATTTTATAAAATAAAAAAGCAATAGTTTTAACTGTGTTAATTACGAAATTAATTACCGGTCTCCCCGACATTAACTGTTTTAATGACACATAACGTTCATTAAAGCTTTATTGGCTGTTAAAACATGTTATTAGCTGTTAGCCATAAGTTATCGACATATTAAGTAATTAAATTTATACCTATGTACCAAGTAGGTAGGTTGTGGTAGGTATTTACTTTATCAATAGGATATATTTAATGCGTGAAGCATAATGTATGTTTCAATGTGGCAACCGTTTTTAGTGATTAGATTTTTATTGGTAGCACAAGTGCTTAAAGTTGTTATAATATTATTATTTATAATATAATTTAAATGTTTAAAATATGCTACATTTCGTCTTTCTTGACATAATTTTTGTATCGATAAAAATCATTACAATAATTAAAACACATGAAATGAAATAATAATGCATATGTATAGACTACAGACATTGTTCGTTGCAAGATTGATTGCAGGACTTCACGCATAAGGTCTGTCGTTCGTTCTTCAGTAAAATATTAATCTATGGTCTGTCGTAAAATTTTTCATTGTTGTCTTTTGACTTCACCATTTATTTTCAGTTTCATTCGGGTCTAGAACACGCCATCTATGTGATAATCCGGGAATGTTTTAGCTAACGGGGCGACTGTTACTCGGTTCGTTGCTAGGGGTAAGGACATCATAGTTGAGTCGTAGCAATACTAGATGGCGTACTAAAGAAATTCGAGAAAATTATGTTACAACTATTTTATTTTTATTTTTTAGAATACCTACATTAAAAACTTTAGGAATGTAAATTATTTTCTATTAAAGGCAAAATAGCCCGGCGGCTTGCATCGATCCTAAATGATCGACAAAGTTAAGCAACAGCGGGCGCGGTCGGTAGTTGGTTGGGTGACCGCTAGTGGCAAAAAATTCTTGAGCGTTTCCGTGCTTCGGAGGTCACGTAAAGCCGTCGGTCCCGGTTGATATCGTAAAATAACAGTCGTTAAGCCATGTCGGAGGCCCTCGGGCGGTTTGAAAACTTCCGACACTCGGGTTGACCACTAACCCCTCCACCGCACTGGAGCAGCGTGGTTGAGTATGATTTAGAGGTGAGGTATGATCTCCTCAAGAGGAGGGACCCGTGCCCAGTAGTGCCAAAGGCAAAAAATAGCAGCAGATTTAATGTTAATTTACAGCTCGTAGCACTCTCAAATTAAAATAAATCGATAAATACACGAAATAGATTTTCCCTACATCCCTATTTAATTAGATGAAACTTCGTCACTTTTTACTTATATTATATGACCTAGGTATATTCTACTATAATTTAATATTTACTTACATTCTATGATCTATGTAGATCTAGGTATTTAATTATTAGTTTGAATTTTATAAAATTCTGCTACTTCATATAATGGGTCAGCGTAGTGAAGACAACTCCAGCCTTGCCTTTGAAGCAGTAATCTATATACCTACCTAAACATGAGTAATATTACCCGATAGCAATTTCTTCATAACCGTCGCGGCGTCGTATTCAATGGTTTTTGTTAGATTACATGAAGTTGTTAGTAAGATTAAGCTGTGTTGTGTATGACAGGACGTGAAATTGGATACAGCACCGAAATTACGAAGTTTAAAAGTACGCATTGTTTACAGACTATAACAAGACTATAAAAGATTTCTTTTGACGAAGTTTTTTTTAGTTAAGCATGGCATTAATGGCCCACTATTCAATACTGGTCTCTTCTCTTGAAGATGCCTTGAGCATACTGTACCACGCTATTCCAGTGCGAATTGCTAGAAGGGTTATTGGTTATCAACCTAAGTGACGGAAGTTTTTATGCTCCCCGTGGGACACCGACGCGACGTGGCCGCGTGGCTTACCTATGCCTAATGCCTATACGAAGTGAGGTAAAATTGGTTTTCTTTATCGATATTATTTTTGCAGTATCAATCGACGGCTATAAAAGTTGGTCGTCGAAACCATTTTACAATTATTTGTTTCTAGAAGTTTCAATAGTCATTCGATTCCGTCATAATTGAATTCGAAATAATTGCTACGTTCGAGTTGTTCATATTTATTTGTTGACAAATAATTTTGTTGGTTCTATTTTAAAATATTTTTTGGATTTTGTACTACAATTAAGTCTAACGACACTATAGAGATGCTATTCTTATTCGTTGTTTAAGGTAGATTTAGTCTAGGTTGGATCTCTTGACATAATTAATAATGTCAGATAAAATTTTAGTATCTTCCAAAAACAAATGAGGGGAAAATCTTCTTTTAAAACAAGCCCGGTAATTCTCTAAATTAAGTTCAACGCCAGAAATAAATGAAATGAATAGGCAGTTACACTCGAAAACATTTAATGTTTTGGTTTGGAGAAAGCAAGCTGAAACTGGATAGCAAGCGATAGCTTTTCTCGCTGATGACTTTTGATGTGATTTTGCATGACCTGAAAGTGCGTAGGTTAATACATAATAAAGATTAATCTATAATTGGCCATCAGCTCTTGTCTATGTTGTCGTAGTTATGTATTGCGATGGCGGACCATCAGGTGGACCAACTTCTCGTTTATTGGCTGTTAACATAAAAAATATGCATAAGTTTACTGTTAGAAGTTATTTAAGAATTGTTAGAAGAAACGCGGTCTCGAGCAGATATTTCATTTATATTTCTGCATACAAACAAGAAAAGCAAGTTATCAGTTTATTGAAAAAACTGAGTCTCTCTTTGACCGACTCTTGAAAGTTGAGATTTTCCAATTACGGATAGAAGCCAAGGAACTATAACTGTCTATTGTAGAAAAGTTTACTTATATTTTAATTCGAACGATAGGTACCTACTTATAGTTCAGTTTAAAACGAGTCTTATTTGGTAAACAATGATATTTAAAAAATATAGATACGTCATGCCCATACAAATCAACCACAAAATCTGTTCCGAAAAGAACTACAACACACACAAGTTTATCTTTTGTTTCACTACACCAATCACACTACAATAATACAAGAAGGCATTTTAACGTTGTATGTCAAATGTCAAGCACTTCTGACAACAACAAAACTGCCTATCGTATATTGACAGAGCGACTACGAGCAGACGAGATCAATTGACTGCTCTTACGATCTTCATCTTCGGGGCGCTAGTGACATATCTACCTCTTTTTTACTTATAATATCATTGTTGGTAAACAATCTGAGCACTAATCATTCAATCGACTTTGACGACTCGTGTAGTGCAGTGGCACCCACGACACAGGGAATCCTAGTGTGGGGCTACGAGTGTGAAGCATTATTTATTTATTGAAATAAAAAATGGTTGTCTGTAAAGTCGGTTTACGGATGGTAGTTTAACGTGACAACGTCATGACAAAACATTGATGAAGTAGTGCTCGAATATAATATTATCTCTGGAAATTGAACTTATAATTAGAAACTTTTATCTTTATACTACAACACCATCTAGAACTCCTGAACTATTTTTCAGCAAGTTCTTTTCTGACTTAATTGTGTATGTAGCAGAAGGAGGTATTCTATGGTATTGGTTATGAAATGATATTCCTTTTACTTTGCACCATGATATATTTCCAGTTCTCCTAACATTCACATCAATATTCCAAAGTACTTCAACACTACGTGATCAATAATAATCTGTTCTACATTCTTGACAATTCCCTAATCTAAATATGACATGACATTTCTTATATGCCAGCCTCTGCATCAGGCAAGCGCTGTAGAATAAAGAGGTCCGTCCCTGGACCTTCACTGGAGATTCATGGCCTCACCGATACGGCTATCCTGACGTGCGCTCGTCCTCGTGCGCGGATTAATTTATCTTGGTACGTCATCACTGGATCAAAGCATGTGGTCTGCTCTAACTGCTGGGTCCGAAACACGTTGTTTTTGTGTTCACTCACGCGGCCATCGCTGACGACCCGCACGGCCTCGTGCGATCATAAGAATTCTGTAAAAATACTCTCAACAGTATCTTGCTCAGCTATTCTGACTACATTAACCTCACTCATATTCATTTTTATCATTCATCATTATTAATTTATAGTCAAGAATAATTCGCTCATTAAGTCTGATATCTTTTAAATGTGGACACTTAAAACATAGTGGAGAGAACTATGGTCTGGCCATTTGGTTACCAATCTGGTTCATAAAACTCTACGAAACGTCGCAATTATGTCATTGTCGTCTGGTCCGGTTCAAACCCTGCAGACTCCTGGCCCAGTCTCTCCAAGACTCTTCAGGTACATCGCCCCTTCAGTTCTATGCTGGCCCGGACTCTATTCACACTTCTTTCCTTTTTTTTTCTTTTTTTTTGACACCTTTTTTTACATCCTTTTTTTACTCAATTTTTTTTGTAATTCCATTTTGTTACTAGGTACTCTTTTTTTTACCTTTCATTTTCACTTTTCTCTTTTTTCACTCTTTTTTACACTTTTTTTTTAGGTACTATTTTTTTACCTTTCATTTTCACTTTTCTCTTTTTTTCACTCTTTTTTACACTTTTTTTAGGTACTATTTTTTTACCTCTGTTTTTACTTTCCTCTTTATTTTTTCTCACTTTTTTTTACAATAGCCATTGTTGCGACACATTAAATCGATATCATCATATCATCATCATTAAACCTTCTTTTACTATACTACCAGACCGACCATAGTTTCTCTACGTGACTTACACCTGCAGCAGACATGTCTCCAAGCAAACCATCGGTTTCAGTGTTAGCTCCTGGGTCTCTTGGTTTCACGTGGTAGATCATTATTTCATGTCTTATCGATTTTCCGCAACTGAAAAATAAAAAGAGTTAATTTGACTCGTATGATATCAGGTTACTCGTATGATAACACATTTGATGCTAGACTAAGGCTACTTATCTGCGATCCATACTCCTTAGGTCATCATGACACATTGGATGGCTTGGTTTATATGAACTCTAGCTCCACTGAGTCGCATCACTACGTTTTGCATTGTCCACGTCGATTATATTATGAACCTCCACATTCTCATTTCATCGCGTTTTGTATTGTTTCATTTCTCATTGCAAAATTTTCTTCAAATGTCATCCGAACTAGTGTCATTCCTCATTTATTTTCCGATTTGTGGGCATGTTTCGTCAATCACTTCTGATGTAGCAGAAGGAGGTATTCTATGGTATTGGTTATGAAATGATATTCCTTTTACTTTGCACCATGATATATTTCCAGTTCTCCTAACATTCACATCAATATTCCAAAGTACTTCAACACTACGTGATCAATAATAATCTGTTCTACATTCTTGACAATTCCCTAATCTAAATATGACATGACATTTCTTATATGCCAGCCTCTGCATCAGGCAAGCGCTGTAGAATAAAGAGGTCCGTCCCTGGACCTTCACTGGAGATTCATGGCCTCACCGATACGGCTATCCTGACGTGCGCTCGTCCTCGTGCGCGGATTAATTTATCTTGGTACGTCATCACTGGATCAAAGCATGTGGTCTGCTCTAACTGCTGGGTCCGAAACACGTTGTTTTTGTGTTCACTCACGCGGCCATCGCTGACGACCCGCACGGCCTCGTGCGATCATAAGAATTCTGTAAAAATACTCTCAACAGTATCTTGCTCGGCTATTCTGACTACATTAACCTCACTCATATTCATTTTTATCATTCATCATTATTAATTTATAGTCAAGAATAATTCGCTCATTAAGTCTGATATCTTTTAAATGTGGACACTTAAAACATAGTGGAGAGAACTATGGTCTGGCCATTTGGTTACCAATCTGGTTCATAAAACTCTACGAAACGTCGCAATTATGTCATTGTCGTCTGGTCCGGTTCAAACCCTGCAGACTCCTGGCCCAGTCTCTCCAAGACTCTTCAGGTACATCGCCCCTTCAGTTCTATGCTGGCCCGGACTCTATTCACACTTCTTTCCTTTTTTTTTCTTTTTTTTTGACACCTTTTTTTACTCAATTTTTTTTGTAATTCCATTTTGTTACTAGGTACTCTTTTTTTTACCTTTCATTTTCACTTTTCTCTTTTTTCACTCTTTTTTACACTTTTTTTTTAGGTACTATTTTTTTTACCTTTCATTATCACTTTTCTCTTTTTTTCACTCTTTTTTACACTTTTTTTAGGTACTATTTTTTTACCTCTGTTTTTACTTTCCTCTTTATTTTTTCTCACTTTTTTTTACAATAGCCATTGTTGCGACACATTAAATCGATATCATCATATCATCATCATTAAACCTTCTTTTACTATACTACCAGACCGACCATAGTTTCTCTACGTGACTTACACCTGCAGCAGACATGTCTCCAAGCAAACCATCGGTTTCAGTGTTAGCTCCTGGGTCTCTTGGTTTCACGTGGTAGATCATTATTTCATGTCTTATCGATTTTCCGCAACTGAAAAATAAAAAGAGTTAATTTGACTCGTATGATATCAGGTTACTCGTATGATAACACATTTGATGCTAGACTAAGGCTACTTATCTGCGATCCATACTCCTTAGGTCATCATGACACATTGGATGGCTTGGTTTATATGAACTCTAGCTCCACTGAGTCGCATCACTACGTTTTGCATTGTCCACGTCGATTATATTATGAACCTCCACATTCTCATTTCATCGCGTTTTGTATTGTTTCATTTCTCATTGCAAAATTTTCTTCAAATGTCATCCGAACTAGTGTCATTCCTCATTTATTTTCCGATTTGTGGGCATGTTTCGTCAATCACTTCTGATGTAGCAGAAGGAGGTATTCTATGGTATTGGTTATGAAATGATATTCCTTTTACTTTGCACCATGATATATTTCCAGTTCTCCTAACATTCACATCAATATTCCAAATGTAAAAGAGTTTTAGGGGGGGGGGGAAGAATGAATGAAAGATTTTTGTTTGACCAGTAGAAGAATAGTTTTATTCCACCAATTTCGACACAGGTGAAAGACGAAAGAATGGGCTGCTGGCTCGTTTGGCTGGTCGCAATCGGAGGAATCCTTTAGCCGGGGGGGTCCGTCCTAACGGGCTCCTCCGATGATTCACAAAATACAATTTTTAATTTTAAACAACGTTACTTAAAGATTAATGAATTAACGGAAGGGTGAATCCGTACAGAATTCTAAATTAAAGAAATATCCCGTAACTAATTATTAACGGAAAAGAGGAAACCCTTACAATTATTAAATTAAGGAAGTTTTAAATTAAGGAAGTCAATCCCGTAAATAATTATTAACGGAAGAGAGAATCCGTACAATTATTAAATTAAGGAAGTTCTAAATTAAGGAAATTAACCCCGTAAATAATTATTAACGGAAGAGAGAAAATCCGTACAATTATTAAATTAAGGAAGTTCTAAATTAAGGAAACTAACCCCGTAAATAATTATTAACGGAAGAGAGAAAATCCGTACAATTATTGAATTAAGGAAGTTCTAAATTAAGGAAACTAACCCCGTAAATAATTATTAACGGAAGAGAGAAAATCCGTACAATTATTAAATTAAGGAAGTTCCAAATTAAGGAAATTAATCCCGCAAATAATTATTAACGGAAGAGAGGTATCCGTACAGTATGCTAAATTAAAAAAAAGGAATATCCCGTACAAAATTGTGAACGGAAGGGAAAAATCCGTACAGTTATTAAATTAAGGAAGTGCTAAATTAATTAGTTAGGAGTAACTACTTCCACCCCTTAGGGTGGGGAAAACAATAAACAAAAAGAAGAAAGGACACGGATCACGTGGTCGGTGAGTCCTCCCGTCGACCCCTCGCTCGGGCAAGGCTCCCACCGGCACCGCAGTTCCCGTTAAGGCGCTCGGCCCTCACGGAACGGTAGCTCCCAGAACAGCGCTCCCAGAAACAGCGCCCCCAGAAACAGCCCTCTCCAGAACAGCGCTCCCTCAAACAGCACTCCCCCAAACAGCGCTCCCAGAAAAACCAGCTCCCAGAAAAACACCTCCCAGGAAAACACCTCCCAGGAAAACACCTCCCAGGAAAACACCTCCCAGGAAAACACCTCCGAGGAAAACACCTCCCAGGAAAACACCTCCCAGGAAAACACCTCCCAGGAAAACACCTCCTGTTTAGCACAGAAAACCCAGTCTTACACAACAGCCTATAACGTTCCATACAGGCCACTCGGCGAGCATGAATATAGTCTAATTAACTTGGACGAGGATTAATCACTGAATTAATTAAGTTAGACAAGGAGACCTCGACCAATACATCCAGCTTACATAAACAAATGGAATTTAATTAAACACAATCCCCACTTTCAAAACAATTAAAACATAATACAGGAACGGTACTATTCTCTCCGAGAACCCACAGTCCACTCGCTACATTCTCCTTGGGTAAATATCATCCAGGTAACTAACCCAGGGGTCCTACGGAGCGCTCGTGGGGGCGGGCGACGCCAGTGCACGAAGCACGGGGCGTCGACCACGGCGTCACGCCGGTGGACAGCCATCGCGGCTTCCTTTATCAAAACAACACTAGGTTACACCATTTACTCTTTGATAAACTACCGCGTAGAAGAGAATGAGTTTAACGATACCTTTTTATGGAGGTGTCAAACGCCTGAAAAAAGGCAGACAGTCACCGCACCACTGGACGGGACGCCGACCGAATGCAGCTGATGCAACCGCCACACCCTTATACCAAGCCGCGCCACACCACACAGCGTGGTGCAAACACCGGGACACAGACACACAAGCCTGAAAAGATTCCGCACATTAACCACTACACTTCGAGATTACCACGAAACCCCGTCGGAAAATTCCAATTAGAATGCCCGTAACTTACCCAGCAACTCAAACACCCCACACAACCAGCACAAACAGAACACAACCAGTTCGTTCACAACAGTCTCCGACCCCGGGCAAAAAGAAACCACACCCGGTTCGCCCTATATATATCGCGTCCCCTTTCACTTCACGCAACCAATCACTGCGGTCCCCGTAAGCGAAACCAAACTTCCGGCCTCAAACAAAGGCCTCGAGAGCGCGCGAAAAGTCAGAGTTCACAACACAAAAATGCAAGAATGCACTTAATTGCACTCAACTTGAGATCAATTCCAAAACGTCACTACGAAAGGAAGTTGTACACAAATACCGAAGACCAGCGCCAATCCTAGACGACTCCGACCACAGACACTACAGACTATACAGTCCCCAGCTATGACTCAACCACAGACCAAAAACAAGCGTAAGGGATGTTTTAATATTTTATCATTCTAACGAAACACTAACCTTTTTAGGAAAATTACCAACTATAAAAGTCCCGAAATTCCAATAAATAAAATATACTAACATTCGACACAGACAAGAGGCTGAACGAACCACCGACTATATAGAACAGAGCGAACTAACGTGCCAAGTTTCAAAGTGACTCGAACGGCGTGCGATGATTGGTCCATTCATCCGACGACATCCTCCGTGCACTCGAGTCGAGCTGTCAAACCGCACAGTCCGCCAAACGTCATTAGGTTCCCAATGTCACTGTCAGTCCTCTATGTCAACAGGCTTGTCACTAACCCCAATTGTAAACAAAAGTATGAAAACATTTAAGATTTACGTTAATTAATTAAATTAAAGTTTGAAGTGCGAACGAAAACAATTCGGTCCCGCGAAGAAGTTGATGATCTGTGTGTATGGTGTCCAGGGGAATGTCCATTGCTCAGGTCAGTAAATAAAACAGGTGTTACAGTACCCCCTTCCCCACCAGAATTTCGCGAGGGAGACGAGAGAAATTCACGCTGGCCCTCCAGCGTCTTCCTAACCAGCAAGATCCCGCAGGCCAACCAAGGGCTCTGAAAGGAAAATAACCCAAACCACCAAGGCTAATCCAGACTTTTAATATCCTTGACGTGGCATTCACTCCTTTTCCCATTCTCGTCTTCCAAAAGGTATACGAGCCGAGACAACTTTTGGATTATCTTACACCTCTCAAACCGTGGGGCCAGCTTATAAGAAAAATGTTTTGCAGCGTCACTACGCACGTGTGTACGACGCCAAACCACATCGCCTTCTTCGAAGTTCACGTCCCTCCTGCGCCTATTATAGTACTTGGCGTTGCGGGCATGGGATTTCTTCAGCTCCTCATCGACCTTTAGGAACAATTCCTTCAGCCCACCTATCCTATCGACGTAGTCTGTACGGGAATCAACCACAATTTCGTCCAGGTCTTCACTATCGCCATAGACCTCACCACTAACCACAGCTTCGCGTCCATGAACTAAGAGAAAGGGTGTAAAGGTGGTAGAGTCGTTCACCGCGGTGTTAATAGCGAACTGGATCTCACAGAGGTGGGAATCCCAACTACGCTGATCAGAGCCCACAAGAGTAGCGATGGAAGTGACAATGGTGCGGTTATATCTCTCAACAGTGTTAACCTGCGGGCAATAAGTCGGGGTATAATGAATTTGGGGAATGCGGTATTTCTGTAATAACGCCTTCACCTCGCGCCCTATGAATTGAGGTCCGTTGTCGACAATAACCGTTTGAGGAATACCGTGAACCAGGAAAACGTTATCCTCCAAACGCTGAGCCACCGCCTTTCCAGTAGCACGCCGCAGAGGAAACAGAAGAACATACTTCGAGAAACAACACACTACTACCAAAAGATACTCGTGCTGTTGCCGCGACCGGGGCAGTGGACCAACTAAGTCAACGCTGATGCACTGGAATGGTCTGCGACACACCTTAGGGTTCCCAAACAAACCCGGAGTGGTCTGGTTTGGGTGTTTGTAGGCTTTACACGTGGAACACCTAGAAACATAATCCTCAACGTCCTTAAACATAGCGGGCCAGTAAAAGTGAAGACGCAGCTTTTTGTAGGTCTTCTCCACACCTAGATGCGCACCCAACGGAGAATCATGATGTTCAGCTATCAGACGTTGCCTCTCGTCCAAAGGAACTACCTCCTTCCAATCGAAGTCCCCAGTCAACGCTGTTTTACTCTTAGTGTAGCGGTAGAGCTTGCCATCGATGATTTGGTAATTAGGACAGGTTTGTGGCCTTTCCTCGCAACGAGAATATAAATTACGAAACCAGGGATCCGACAGGGAAAGATTCACAGCCGATACAGGTACAGCTCTAGACAAAGAATCAGGGATCAGATGTTCCTTACCACGCCGATGCTCAATGACGAAATTGTAGGGGGAGAGCCTACAACCCCATCTCTCCAGCCGCCCAGTAGGATTACGTAAATTTAGAAACCACTTCAGACTGGCATGATCGGTGATTATCTTGAAGGTTTTAGGACCTTCCAGATACGGACGAAAGTGTTCGACCACCTGTACAACAGCCAACGCCTCCCTCTCTGTAGCAGAATAATTTCGCTCAGGGCGGTTTAAGGAACGACTGTAGTACGCTATGGGATGTTCTTCGCCGTCAAAAACCTGCGTTAGCATGCCACCGATGCCGACGTCCGAAGCATCAGCGTGTACAATGAATGGGAGAGAAAAATCCGGACAAGCCAATACCGGTGCAGAGGTCAACGCACTCTTCAACTGCAGAAACGCGTGCTCAGCTTCGGAAGACCAAGCAAATGCGGGCCGATTCTTCCGAGTAGAAGTAAGAGCATTCAACGGGGCTGCGATTGTACTGAAACCACGAATAAACCGCCTGTAGTACGACGCAGTGCCCAGGAACCTCTTCACGTCTCTGGCGTTGGTGGGAATTGGAAAGTCCGTGATGGCCTTGATCTTGTCAGGATCGGTTCTCAACCCCAACTCATCCACAACGTAGCCTAGGTACTTCAGCTGTTTCCTAAAAAGACAACACTTCTCCAAACTAACAGTAAGGTTTGCAGACCGCAAGCGCTCAAAGACCTGTTTGAGCAGATCAATGTGTTCTTCAAAAGTTTTACTTACTACCACGATGTCATCTAAATAGATAAATACACGTCCACCAAACTCAGGGCCAAACAGCTTATCCATCAGACGCTGCTGCGTCGCTGGCGCAGACGTGAGACCAAAACACATAACCTTAAACTGAAACAAACCGCGCGAAGGGACGGTAAACGCAGTCTTCTCTTTAGAAGAAGGGGTTAACGGAATCTGCCAAAAGGCAGCTTTCAAATCAATAGACGAAAGAAAACGAGAATCTCGAAGTTGATCTAGAATATTATTGATATATGGTAAAGGATAAGCATCGTGTTTCGACACTTCATTAAGTTTTCTACTATCCAGACAGAAGCGCATCTTCCCATCAGCCTTAGGGGCCATGGTGATAGGATTGTTCCAAGGACTACAGCTCGGCTCAACTACGTCCATAGCGATCATTTCGTCAAGATGTCGGTTCAATTCTTGAAGCTTATCAGGCGACATGACGTAATAGCGCTGCTTTATAGGAGTAGCATCACCAGTGTCAATGTGGTGTGAAATAAGATGAGTTCTACCCAAGCCTTTCTTTTCAGCAGAGATCTCCTCGTACATCTTACACACCTCCCTTGCGCACTTCTTCTGCTCCTCCGTCAAGTCGTCAAAAGGGTGTAGATGGTTGACCTGCGACACGACTGCGTCAGTAGGCCTACGCAAATCTACAAGGTCACTACTATTTATAAGCCGCAAGACATCCGGCGCCACCTGAAACGCTTTCCAAAAATTGATACCGAATAATAAAGGAGATGACACGGCAGGAATCACAAAGAACTTTATAACGCGCAGAACATCATTTACCACAACAGGCAAAAACATATATCCGGTGACGGGAGAAGTAGAACCGTTCGCCGTCACTACTGAATCTACAGAACTGGACTGATGTAGGTCAGCCAGATGAGAAAATTTATTTACTGCGGAACCACCTATTATAGAAATTTCAGACCCAGAATCCAACAACCCATAAAATGGAACACCACCAATCTCAACCTTCAGATAAGGACGCGCGTCCTGAACACTATGGGAGCCGACCGTAGATACTTTAGTGCGGTTATTCTGAAAGAATACCCGTATGTACTCACACCAATCACGAAACTCTTGGTCAGCCGTAGCAGCAAAACGACGGCCCCCACTCACGCATTTTTTGACTCCGACGGGGTGTTCTTTTTAGCAGTACATTTAGGACAAGTCAAAACGGTGACGCCTTTCTCCCCACAACGGAAACAAACGACGCTACGCGGCGCAGTACATTCTATGAGGGTGTGGTCATTTACACGACACCTCACGCAAAACTTTTCCACCGCCTTGGCGACCGCTTCACAGCGTGGACGTCCCGACTTACCCTTGTAAGACAGGTCAGGGGCTACGGCATTTGGCAGATTTCTCGGGGGCTCGTTAAAGCAATCTGCCATCTGCCGTGCCGCCTCCAGTTGCCGACCATGCCTTTTTAGGTCCGCCCACGACTGTATATCTACATTGGCCAAGGGGATTGAATAAGAAGGCCTAATATTAAATCTAACAATGCTTAATTTCTCAGCTTCATCCAGAGGCTTACGCAACCGAGAGAAATAGTTACGCATAATACTCAGATACGCAGAAAGAGATTCATCAGGGCCCTGGGTCCTAGACCGGATCTCCTGCAGCAACCTATGATCGTAATTAAATGGCAGAAATTCCTCCAGTATACCAGCTTTTAATTCTTCCCAGCTCTCCACCTCATCACAAATACCCCGATACCAGTACAGAGCCTCCCCTACAAATAACTCTGCAGCCGAATTAAAAAGCTTCTCTTTCGAGATGTTCCGGGACTTGCACAACTCCTCGATCCGCACAATGAACTCCTGTACACTATCCTTGCCACTAAATTTGAGGTTCAGTGACGAGACAGAGGAACCGCGCTCGCAAGTTACCACCGGAACCACCCCAACAGACTCCGTTGCAGCAGACGTAGAAGCTCCATCACCGACAGGCTTAAAATCGAAACTGCTAGTAAAAGTAAACGTCATCCGGTCAACCCTATTAATCAAAACAAGAAGAAATCTATCTAATTGGCCTTTGAGGGCCCGCGTCCCTTCAGTATCTGCCTCAACACGACTCAACCGATGAAAGAGGTGGTTACATAAAGCCTGAATCCGATTTACCTTCTTGAGTGGGAGGGGTTTCTGGTCAAGAAGCTCCTCCAACTCAGTGATTTTATTTGAAATCAATTTCAATTCAGCCTCGACGTCACCGTCAAACTCATTCACTTCATCGCTTGGAAATTCCTTAGCCAGACGAGACACCTGTGTCCGCAAGCGTTCCACCGTGGTCTCCGGTACAGCGCCACGGATGGTCACCTCGTAAATTAATTCCTCCTTGTTTAATAAATTAAACCGAATAGGGCGTTCCTCAGACATAGTGAATTAAAGTGGGCTAAATTGTAAACTAAATTTAGATGCCAACGGTATAAGTCATAAAAGATTTAAATTCAACAAGCGTGGTATTATTAGTAAGAACTTAAGAATAATTGTTAGTCAGTAACACACAAACAGATTGCAGTACTCTTCAACGTTAAAGAAAAAATGTTTTATCGGTATCGACCAGCCAATACGTTACAGAATGAAAGTCCGGTGGTAGGTGAAGCCTCCACGGAACCCTCTAATGCCTCAATACAGTAGTACACAAACAGTATTCAATACAAGCCTATGTTATACAAAAGGAATTGTAAATTAATGACCAGCCAATCAGTATTCAGTACAATTCTAAGTTAGAAAAAAAAATTACAAGTGAACGACCAGCCAATCCGTCACTGAGCGAGAGACCAGTGGCGGGCAGAACCTGCACGAACCAGCTCGCCCCGCGTTGGGCGCCGATGTAAAAGAGTTTTAGGGGGGGGGAAGAATGAATGAAAGATTTTTGTTTGACCAGTAGAAGAATAGTTTTATTCCACCAATTTCGACACAGGTGAAAGACGAAAGAATGGGCTGCTGGCTCGTTTGGCTGGTCGCAATCGGAGGAATCCTTTAGCCGGGGGGGTCCGTCCTAACGGGCTCCTCCGATGATTCACAAAATACAATTTTTAATTTTAAACAACGTTACTTAAAGATTAATGAATTAACGGAAGGGTGAATCCGTACAGAATTCTAAATTAAAGAAATATCCCGTAACTAATTATTAACGGAAAAGAGGAAACCCTTACAATTATTAAATTAAGGAAGTTTTAAATTAAGGAAGTCAATCCCGTAAATAATTATTAACGGAAGAGAGAATCCGTACAATTATTAAATTAAGGAAGTTCTAAATTAAGGAAATTAACCCCGTAAATAATTATTAACGGAAGAGAGAAAATCCGTACAATTATTAAATTAAGGAAGTTCTAAATTAAGGAAACTAACCCCGTAAATAATTATTAACGGAAGAGAGAAAATCCGTACAATTATTGAATTAAGGAAGTTCTAAATTAAGGAAACTAACCCCGTAAATAATTATTAACGGAAGAGAGAAAATCCGTACAATTATTAAATTAAGGAAGTTCCAAATTAAGGAAATTAATCCCGCAAATAATTATTAACGGAAGAGAGGTATCCGTACAGTATGCTAAATTAAAAAAAAGGAATATCCCGTACAAAATTGTGAACGGAAGGGAAAAATCCGTACAGTTATTAAATTAAGGAAGTGCTAAATTAATTAGTTAGGAGTAACTACTTCCACCCCTTAGGGTGGGGAAAACAATAAACAAAAAGAAGAAAGGACACAGATCACGTGGTCGGTGAGTCCTCCCGTCGACCCCTCGCTCGGGCAAGGCTCCCACCGGCACCGCAGTTCCCGTTAAGGCGCTCGGCCCTCACGGAACGGTAGCTCCCAGAACAGCGCTCCCAGAAACAGCGCCCCCAGAAACAGCCCTCTCCAGAACAGCGCTCCCTCAAACAGCACTCCCCCAAACAGCGCTCCCAGAAAAACCAGCTCCCAGAAAAACACCTCCCAGGAAAACACCTCCCAGGAAAACACCTCCCAGGAAAACACCTCCCAGGAAAACACCTCCCAGGAAAACACCTCCCAGGAAAACACCTCCCAGGAAAACACCTCCCAGGAAAACACCTCCCAGGAAAACACCTCCCAGGAAAACACCTCCCAGGAAAACACCTCCCAGGAAAACACCTCCTGTTTAGCACAGAAAACCCAGTCTTACACAACAGCCTATAACGTTCCATACAGGCCACTCGGCGAGCATGAATATAGTCTAATTAACTTGGACGAGGATTAATCACTGAATTAATTAAGTTAGACAAGGAGGCCTCGACCAATACATCCAGCTTACATAAACAAATGGAATTTAATTAAACACAATCCCCACTTTCAAAACAATTAAAACATAATACAGGAACGGTACTATTCTCTCCGAGAACCCACAGTCCACTCGCTACATTCTCCTTGGGTAAATATCATCCAGGTAACTAACCCAGGGGTCCTACGGAGCGCTCGTGGGGGCGGGCGACGCCAGTGCACGAAGCACGGGGCGTCGACCACGGCGTCACGCCGGTGGACAGCCATCGCGGCTTCCTTTATCAAAACAACACTAGGTTACACCATTTACTCTTTGATAAACTACCGCGTAGAAGAGAATGAGTTTAACGATACCTTTTTATGGAGGTGTCAAACGCCTGAAAAAAGGCAGACAGTCACCGCACCACTGGACGGGACGCCGACCGAATGCAGCTGATGCAACCGCCACACCCTTATACCAAGCCGCGCCACACCACACAGCGTGGTGCAAACACCGGGGCACAGACACACAAGCCTGAAAAGATTCCGCACATTAACCACTACACTTCGAGATTACCACGAAACCCCGTCGGAAAATTCCAATTAGAATGCCCGTAACTTACCCAGCAACTCAAACACCCCACACAACCAGCACAAACAGAACACAACCAGTTCGTTCACAATCACTGCGGTCCCCGTAAGCGAAACCAAACTTCCGGCCTCAAACAAAGGCCTCGAGAGCGCGCGAAAAGTCAGAGTTCACAACACAAAAATGCAAGAATGCACTTAATTGCACTCAACTTGAGATCAATTCCAAAACGTCACTACGAAAGGAAGTTGTACACAAATACCGAAGACCAGCGCCAATCCTAGACGACTCCGACCACAGACACTACAGACTATACAGTCCCCAGCTATGACTCAACCACAGACCAAAAACAAGCGTAAGGGATGTTTTAATATTTTATCATTCTAACGAAACACTAACCTTTTTAGGAAAATTACCAACTATAAAAGTCCCGAAATTCCAATAAATAAAATATACTAACATTCGACACAGACAAGAGGCTGAACGAACCACCGACTATATAGAACAGAGCGAACTAACGCGCCAAGTTTCAAAGTGACTCGAACGGCGTGCGATGATTGGTCCATTCATCCGACGACATCCTCCGTGCACTCGAGTCGAGCTGTCAAACCGCACAGTCCGCCAAACGTCATTAGGTTCCCAATGTCACTGTCAGTCCTCTATGTCAACAGGCTTGTCACTAACCCCAATTGTAAACAAAAGTATGAAAACATTTAAGATTTAGGTTAATTAATTAAATTAAAGTTTGAAGTGCGAACGAAAACAATTCGGTCCCGCGAAGAAGTTGATGATCTGTGTGTATGGTGTCCAGGGGAATGTCCATTGCTCAGGTCAGTAAATAAAACAGGTGTTACACAAAGTACTTCAACACTACGTGATCAATAATAATCTGTTCTACATTCTTGACAATTCCCTAATCTAAATATGACATGACATTTCTTATATGCCAGCCTCTGCATCAGGCAAGCGCTGTAGAATAAAGAGGTCCGTCCCTGGACCTTCACTGGAGATTCATGGCCTCACCGATATGTATATAGATTTTGTTCATAGATGGCGCTTTCTCCATTGTTCGCTCGCT
Organism: Thymelicus lineola; assembly: GCA_963932265.1. Lineage (NCBI taxonomy): Eukaryota > Metazoa > Arthropoda > Insecta > Lepidoptera > Hesperiidae > Thymelicus > Thymelicus lineola. The sequence continues at coordinate 11,110,890 of OZ010700.1, read as the reverse complement.
CGCGGAACGCGACTGATGAGTCATGCTTTTTCATGCGTGCACCCAGCGTTCCGTTTTAATAGACGTATCACGTCAAAACGCTTTAAACGCTTACATACTCATACCCCCGCAGTAGGTTTTCACCTGTGTTGCAGGTGGCATGGACGACACATATACATCACAATAACACCCATGACCCGATTACAAATATTTATCTGTTATACATATCTGCCTCGGCCGGTAATCGAACCCGGGACCCCTCGCTTCGCAGGCAGGGTCGCTACTAACTAGGCTATAGGGTCGTCAAAAATATTAATTTAAATTAGTTTTAAAAATTATTAATAACTACCTACCTACATTAGTTTTGGCATTAAATGTTTTTTTTAATTCTCTTTATTTTGTGTTTTATTTTTAAATTACAATTTTAAAAAGGTGCTGTAAGATTAAAAACTGAACTACTCGTATACATAATAAAATTATTACATATTTAATTACTTGTATTAGCGTCAAATGAAAAGTGAAAAATTATGAAATCAAAATAACCTATGAAGAAACATGTCAGCAGCTAACGTGTAAGCCTGGTCATGACCTGGCCACGAAGCCATTCTGATCCGAAGCCAGTGCATACCCTTGTAGTAGTATTAAGTACTTACTAGTAAGACATTATGTACCTATAATCTTTTTTATGACTGACAAAATAACCGACTTCAAATAAAATAACAACATCAAAAATGTAGTTGAATCAATTAATTATGTATACGCATTATTAGGGATAACTCAAAAAGTACTTTTCAGAGCTCACTCAAATTTAAATGGGACCACATGACAAGCATCAGCTTTCGAATATAAAAAGAATCATTAAAATCGGTACACATAAAAAAATACAGTCGAATTGAGATTTGAGAACCTCCTCCTTTTTTTGAAGTCAGTTAAAAAGTAGGACCACGATAAAAATGCCGTGCATTACGTTCATTGCTATTTACAGAAAACAAAATGTTAGGTTTCAGTTGCTAATAAGTATTGTTTGTGATGTTTTTTTATATATTAATTTATTGAGAAGAATCAATAAGACGCAAATTATAACATCGTTTAAATAAGTAATAATTTGAATCTTGTTATGCAATGTAATTAGATAATATGGAAATAATTAGGTAAGAAATAAATGTACCTACAGATTCGGTGGACTGACGACCTGAAGAATACAGCGAGCATCCGCTGGATTCAGAAGGCTCAGGACCGGTCAGAGTGGCGCAAGTTAGGGGAGGCATAATATTATGTCCAGCATTGCAGAAATGTATTGATTATCACCGCATGAATTGTGAACAAATAGTCCTTAAAATCATTTTTTATGAAGTCATGATTAACGTAATATACCTAGAGTAGGTACTATTCAATTATAAACAAATATATGTATTTGATATGTAAGTCCTGTTGGTAACGCTGACGACTCAGAAGTCAGAAAACCTTAGTGCGGTCTTTATCGGAAATCTAGGGCGGAAATCTAGAACTTTGAGACAAATAAAATGAAATTGGCTCTCAAGTGGCTCCCTATCCGCCTTCGCCGAAACACTAGGATATTATGTCTGCTTTACAATATCCTGCATTCTCCATCATCCCCGACTTACCTGCGCGTAAGATTCTCCTTTGCTCGTCCATCTATCGCTCCCTGCCGGACTCACCTAAGAACCCTTCTTGAATATCCCCAACACAAAAGCTCTTCATATACCCGTTCCTTCACAGCTCATGCAGTCAGACTTTGGAACTCGCTCCCGCCTAATATCCGTGATTCAAAAACTTTCTACATCTTTAAGAAAAAAGTCCGGGAACACTATTTATCTTTAAGTTAGATTAAAATTGATTTAATTTTCTTTTTCATTCTATCTTCCCCTCATTATATTGTACGTAGTTTTATATGTAAATTTATACATGTTGTTATATATTATATGTATATTTATGTATTATATGTTATATATGTATGTATTTTTATTTACATTTATAGTTATGTTTATTATATTTAAATAGGTATTACTTGTTTTTACTGTGTGCACGCTATCTACCTTTCTTTCACTTCTCCAGTCGCAGGTCTGCTGGAAGAAATTTCGTTAGAGATAAGCAGTACCTTTGTACATTATTTCCTCACTTGTTTCTCATATAATTGTTTATGTGTACATAAAGAATAAATAAATAAATAAATAAATTACTTGTTAGTAATACAAGCAAAGTTCAGCTTACTTTGCTTGTCATCGACCAACTGAGCAAGTCCGGCGTCGTATGCATTTTAATGCATGTCTGTTGGTGAAATTTCAATAGCACTGTGCTGGGAAGGAAATGTTAAGAAGTTACGCCCACACTCAGAGTTACTAATGGTTACCTAAATCGCTCCTTAGTACAGAACTTGTATGGTGATTCTTTACTAAGGAGCGATTTAAGTAACCGTTAGTGACTCTGAGTTGGGGAGTAGTCCCTACTGGATTGTACTTAGTTTACAGTGTAGTCGTCGGAGGACTCTGTATAAAAATCCGACGCTTGGATTAGATTTGTGCCGAATTTGGAACGACACTAAGACTAAGAGGCCAAAAAACCAAGTTGATTTCTAAAAGACTCTTAAATCTGTTATTTAAATACTGGGAAGTAAGATACTATATAAATACGACTTTCCACCGAGCCATCACTCGGTGAAGATTGCAAGAACCAATCCCCCTACCGGCTAAACGGTACGCGGTTGGAGTTGGACAAGTGAAAAAATTGACAAAAGTAGGTTATAGGTAGGGTATGATGAATTTACAAGGAAAACCATCACGGCTATGTTAGCATAAGTAGTTAATGAGTAATAGTCGATAAACTTACTACTTCGGAACACTACATTGCGCGTGGCCTGACAACACGCACTTGCCAGATTTTTGATAAGCTAATGTTAATGATACTTCACTCAGATTCGGCTCCAGACGAGAGAATCCCTTAACGTTTAACATCACAGTACCTAACAACTATTTTTGCATTTGGTAACTTGTTGTTACCAACTTCTGTTTAAATGATAGAGCGTGATTTTGTATTATATTCGAATGACTAATTCAGAAAACTCATATTTTTGTCCAACTATAATTTCGTTTAACACAGCAATTCCGTTTATTATTTCATTTCTTTGTTAGACATAACCTTAGGGAGTTTGCACATTGGCGCTGTCGGTTCGGTGACTTCACAAATAGAATTTTTTATATAATAGTAACAGCAAAGCCCACTGAAGTGCTTTGTTTGAGCCTGCCGAACTATGCTCGTGAAACATTGTGTTCTAGTCTAGTACCTACTACTACGGGAGATAGATTAAAAATATCGTTTGAAACCATAGAAGTATAATGCATTAAAGTACTAGAACAGACATCGTGTCGCACCGGGAGTTTATGTTTTCAAAATCGAGAACCCGTTCTCTTTTCAAAATCAACTGAAGCCACTGAAAACTGTAGCCAATTGACTACTTATTAACATTTGAAAAGCACGTTTAAATAAATACTAGTGCTCTGCCCGCGGCTTTGTCCGCGTTTTCGTGGATAATAACATTGAAGTATAATGTCATAGAACAGACATCTCGAACAAAATGTGTGTCCCGCCCGGGGGGTTCGATTTTCAAAATTGAGCCCCGGTTCTCCTTTCAAAATCGAACGAATCCATTGAAGATTGAAGCCACGTGACGCCAATGCATTGGGACATACATGGTGTTCGCGGTGTCGGTTCTGTACGCTAGTAATAATACTTCAATGGATAATAAGAACTCTATAACCTATTCTGATATAGTCTACATGTGTGCTAAGTTTCAGTCAAAAGTTTTTGTGTGAAAGAGTAAGAAACATCCTCAAAACTCAAAACATTTATAATATTAAGTAGGATAGTAGGATTTAAATTTTATGGGCATATTAGATTCTGCAGAATGCAAATAAGAGAAACTTACTAACAACAATGAATAGGTATAAAGTAGGTTTGATAACAATAAGATTTCACTTAGTTATGATATAATCGCCGTTTCCAGAAAAGAGTAACGGCTGATAAAAGGTTTTTTTTTATATTTTTGTAAATTGAAATAATTTATCATAATTAGTGAAAATAATAATTATTATTTATTATAATCAAGTCGTTTATATAAATTCGCTAATTTATTATCGAAATTGTAATAAATTTAAATAAAATGTTTATTATTCGCCATTCAGCGAATGTGTCATATTTTCATAAGTAAGGCCTACCGCATACACACTGATCAAACTGTTTAGTCGAGTTGTGTACTTGCACGATTTCACGACGATCAAACAGTTTAACTAGTCAACGGTGGTGCGCACAAACAGTCAATTCTAGAAAGAACAGATGTATCTTTATTACATTACAATGTTTATTAAAAAAGTACTCGCTTGTGCCTTGCTTTATGAAAAGCATGAGAGAAATAAAAAAATAAGTGCAATTTCCTTAAACATAGCGCCAACTTAGATATCCGTAATACCCGTATTAAACATAAATAATGCCAGTGTTTGTGCCAGTAGTGGCATTACTGCACTATTGGCATTTGCCTGCATGAATTTGTCTATTCCAGCCAAAATTATCGAACGATCAGTCGATAGTTTATGAAAAGTCGATTGATGTTTTTTTTTATTTTTTAGTTGATTATATGCGGATCTACATACATTTTCATATACTCGTACTTTTACTGTACAACTAAAAATTGTGTGTATGCGGTAGGCTTAAGTCATTTTTAATTATATTATTTGCTAGAACTATTTCAATTAATTTTAACCTGCAATCCTACATGTTAGTAAAATTAATCTCTTAGCGAATAAAAACTAGGATCTTCAAAGCTTGTGCATTTGCTAATCCTCTGAGCCTCGGCGAGTATATTTTTTCTAGGTTAGTAAAATTATGAGCGTGGCAACCTAGCACACATCGAGAACTTCGCTTCATGCATTAATAAAAGGATGGTTCATTTTATACTTCTCCACTGCCTGTAGGGTGGTACGTAGTCATTAATGAAATTAATTTTTATGAGCCATTTCGAAATTGCTTCGTGTTACCAAAATAACCATTATCCTAGCGTCGGTAACTCGGTATGCGATCTCACGGTCAACGCAAACTTAACGCAACGTAATAACATTCGAAATAATGAATGGTAATCGCGTATCACATTCAATAAAATTATTTGCGTATTAAAAAAGTAGTTTAATCGGAGCCGTATTGGGGCGGCTCAGAATACTAACCCCAATCCCACGCCGGATGGGTGTCGTAAGAGGCGGCCCGCGCGCTGGTGGTAGGGCCTTCGGTGTAATTATATTGGTAATATTGATTTTAATAATTAATTAATACAATTATTGCTATTATTATTTCTCCTTGGGGTTCGCCTGGATAACTACCACCCTGGAGCACGAGTCAGCCGCCAAACGATTCGTTGTGTTCCGGCTGGGGGCTTGAGAGCCAGCTCTTTCTTTTTTTTCTTCTTTCTTTCTTGGCCGACAACGCATCAGTGATGCCTTTGGTGTTGCTGATGTCCATGGGCGGCGATAGCCACTTACCATCAGGTGGATCGTCAGCTCGTTTGTCGGCTATTTCCATAAAAAAAGCTTAGGTACTTCTCTAAAGGAAAACTGAAGCCCTCGTATGTCATATTCTCAATAATATCTGAACTCGAAAGTCTGCCAAACTTGTTTTTATTGTCAAGAGCTGACGAAAAAGCAGACGGGCAACCTGATGTAAGATCACCGTTGCATGTGAACACGTGTAACTGAAAAGGATAGAATGCATCGCCGGCTATAAAGGAGATCGTTTTTTACGCCTTTTTTTGAACGGTGCTTTGAAAATCTCAGAAGCTCATTCCACAATTTGAAAGTGCAGCCATCTTGAAAATGAAACTGTGGGATGTGGCCAATAATGAAAAAAAATGAAAAAATGTAAAAATATTTATTGCGTATCCTTTGTTACACTTTGTTATTTTGATTACTAGCTCCCACACTAGGATTCCCTGTGTTGTGGGAAACTAGGTTCAAACCTCTCGTTATAAAATATATATATATATATATATAAGTATAAAACAAAAAAGACATCAATTAAACAAACAATTATGTATGTGTGTGTGTGTGAGTGTGTGTGAGTGTGTGTGTGTGCGCGCGCGTGTGTGCGTGTGTGTGTGTGTGTGTACTTGAGTGTGTGTGCGTGCGTGTGTGTGTGTGGATGTGCATTTAACATTTTAGACATTACTCATTTTATCATTTTAGATAATACTGCAAAGTAAGTTTTCAGTTTCTTTATATGTTAGTTGGACTAGCCAAGATTTAACTTTATTTTTGCATATATACATAGTATGATTTACAAGATTGAGTTTGTGATGTAGTTTACCATAGATGTAAGGTCCTAGAAAAGAAAAAGTTCTTCTGAAAAACACCGTATTCGATTTAGGTAAGGGCCATTTCAGCTTTCTATGTGATTTATAGGTGATGATCGTTGACGTTAGGGAATAATCCAGTCAATTAAATTGTTGAGACTGTTAATTCTGAGAGTAAAGTAAGTTAAATACTATAGAGCGGTTTTTCGACTTTGTGTAAAGTTACCCTTATGATTTCACAGTTGTTAACGGAAATCTATTGTCATGATCGTGTCCGTCCGCTACATGCCTTAGGCCCTAGAACAAAATGCAAAATTTTTGCTCGCAGCTCCAATAAAATTTTAACTTCAAATTAATACTGTTTCTATGGTTAATATTAAACAAAAACAGTATTAATTAATTCTATATTTCATATTAACATCGTGAAGAGACCTGCACTCCTGAGAGTTCTCCATTAAGTTCTCAAAGGTGTGTGAAGTCTACCAATCCGTATTTAGCCAGCGTGGTAGACTATGGCCTGTACTGTACCCCTCACATTGTGAATGGAGACCCCAATAATGTCACAGTAGTTTTACATAAAATAGGGAATGGTATCTACTATCTATAATACCTAAGTATGTAAACTTAATACCAATCAACCGATTTATCTTTATTATTTTCTTGTTTGATTACTGTTGTGTTATCGTAAAAAATGGATTTTTAAAATTTCATTACGGTCAATGAACAACAATAAATTCGTTCACTAATTATGGTACTGCACTGTTACGTATGGTTAGTACAAAAATATAATATGTGATCTCAGATAAATAAACAAACATATTATAACGAATGTATAAGAGTAGGGAAAAACATTAAAATTCATGTTTTCCTCAAAATTTTTTATGTTCATTATTGATTATGGTTTAATTTCGACCACCGGGAGAAAACTCGTTATTATTAAGAGAACGATGTAATACGGAACTGCATTTTGAATAATAACTTGTGTAGTAAAATGCCTTATGATCTCAATGTACAAAGTAAGCACAAAAGACTGCGAAATTGGTTCCCGACGTGAACTTTATCTGAAAACTTGTCCCGCCAGTTATTATTTTCACAGAGCAGCAAAAAGATTTAAAATCAAGTTTGCGCCGTATAAGCTCACGTAACTTCAGTTTAAAGTTCGGTAGGGTGACCACGCGGCTGGCGTTTACCGGATAACAATTTTTTGACATATCTTCTAAAACTTGGGATAGCTAATATCTATATTTTAATAGGGTATTATACTCTTTTTTGAAAAGTGTCTAATACGATCCTAAATGATTCAAAATTTTATTGAATCAATAAGTGCTTGAAACACAGAGAAAATTATTTTACCCACTTTTACTAATTTTCGATTGACAAATTACTCTCAGGAATGCCGGTTTCATTGCGTTTTTCATCGAGACCAACTTGAAAACTACTAAGCAACCACTTCTATTAATTATAATACTAATAAGTAATAAATAATAATTAATAATTAAATGCCTGCATAATATTCCGAAAGTAGGTAAGAGTTTCGAGCACCCATTAAAATACGTCGTTTATGGTTATTCAGATACTGTAAGACGATTAATAACTTTAAGGTAATTATTTAAATACATTCCGCCGAAGTTTTGACATTTTCAAGCATAAATAGGTATTTGCAAAACGGTTCACAGATACATTATCTTCAGCGCTTTAGTTTTATAGTATCTTACCTATATTTTTTAACCGACTTCAAAAAAGGAGGAGGTTCTCAATTCGAATGTTTTTTTTTCAATTTTTTTTATGTTCGTTACCTCAGAACTTTTGACTGGGTGAACCGATTTTGATGATTCTTTTTTTAAGCTGGTGATTAAATTTGAGCGAAATCTGACAATGGCATCCACGAGAAAACCATGTATATAAATAAGTCTTTTTACATTAAATGTGCGCGACAAAGGGACGAATAACTCAATATCACGCCATCTCCATGGTATCCATGGAGTTTCGTACGTTGATTATGTATGTATTTACCGTTTTTTTATTAAAGAAGTATTCCCCGTATTTTTTTTCAAAATTAGCGTCAGTAGTTTTGGAAATAAGGGGAGGGGAATGGTCAATTTTTGGTTTTAAGTTTCATTCTTTCTTGAATAATTTTAAAACTATCTCTTGTAGAAATATAACAAAAATATATTAGCGAACCCTACAACAAGCCCCTTCATTTGACATACCACACGATACGGTTAGCAAAACAGTTTTTGTTTAATTTTGATTTTGTTATTTTTTTCAAAATTCTGTTGTTTACTATGTAGGTACCTTCGTCTTTGGGTCACTAAAAAAGAACATTTGTAGGTACCTAATTTCAACTTATTTGGTCCTGTAGTTTCGGAGTAAATTAGCTGTAAAGTGCGGACAGCCACTTGAGTGATCCTATAAGGATTCCGTTTTTCCGATAACAGGAATGGGTCATACCAATTTCAGTTACTTCTCTCTCTGTACATAATCTTGGGAAACAGAAAGTAGGAGCTTACCTGTGGGTAATTAATTCTGATTATTCCAAGCTTTTCCTGCAATGTAACGTGGCTCTAATTATTTCATAAATAAAATTAAGTGGACATCTTCTAACTATAGTAGTTGGAAAGAAAGAATAATATGTTTAAAGAAAGGCACCTAAACATAGTAGTTCTATGTATACATATCCATGTATGGATAAACAAATTTTATAGATGCACCTACCTAATTCGTTGATATTCCTAAATAATTAGTAATAAACTTAAGTTTTTATTGATTGTGGTAATTTATTACACTCTAGTTTTTAGGGTTCCGAAGTAAAATCGGAACCCTTATAGTTTCGTCATGTCCGTCTGTCCGAAGCAAAGCGCCGAGTCCCTTAGTTCTAGAAATCTGTAATTTGGCATGATAATACATATTTATTAAAACTCTAGAATCGTAGAATAAAATTGAATAACATTTTTTTTCAGGGTACCTCCCCTACAGGTAACGTGAGGATGATTTTTTTATTCCGCGCGTACCCTATAGTATGAGGTATCGTTGAAAAGGTCTTTCAAAAATATTATGGGTGTTCTAAGACTATTTTTGGAATTAATGGTCCGTTTGCGAAATATTTGGGTTTAAAGTGCCAATTTTGGTTGGAGTCAAATGTCGATATTTACACTAACAGTATTTACAATTTTACGGTGATATTATATAATTCGGTCCGATCCTGCATAACGATTATGAGCATTAGAAGTTGTTATGCCGCCCAAAAGCCTGGCGCACTCCGCACTGGTGTGATGTTACATGTGCTGCGTTCGACGTGTCGGGCCAATTTCAGAAGGGCTGCTACGCCATGTCATAACATTCGTATTCTATCACACATTTCATCACAAAAAAGAATACAACCCTGACGTTGCCAGAAAGGATAAAAATAAGAGTTATGATTGGAAAGAGAGGCAACGTCTAGATGTCGACGATTGTTGACGTTTAGCGCTGTGCGACCTGAATTACACTTTATTGTGTCGGAGCAAGAGTCGCTATTTATTTAAATGATTTTGCGAAGTGTCTCTTCTGTACCAATAATAGGTACTATTATGTATTCTGTGCTGCTGCATATGGACTGCATAACAACCAAGATTGACTTTGAGCTTGGAAGCGCTTTAAAAATTTTGCCAGTAGCGATCACCCATCGAACTATCGATCGAGCGAGTGAGTTACTTAGCTTATTGCGCTCTTAAACTATAGTGAAATATATATATGTATAGTCAATCTATCATTATGTACTGTAATTCTAATTCGCAGACTGAATTATTGTTATCCACAAGTTTTTTTTCATTACGTACTCGGTAAATACGGCTTAAGGTCGTAGCTGACTTATACGACACCGCTCCCATCCAACCGAAGTATGAGAATTCAAATATAAACTTAAAATCGTGCTCTGTAGGTACAACTATTGAGTGGCAAGGTTGCGGTTAGCTTGCTTCCCGCGCGCGGGCTGCTAATTTTTGTTGTTACTGTAAAGTGCACCTACAGAGCACGATTTTAAGTTTATATTTGAATTCTCATACTTCGGTTGGATGGGAGCGGTGTCGTATAAGTCAGCTACGACCTTTATGTTACAAAATAATGGTCGCCAATATATTTGTCTATAAATCTGGGGATTAAATATTAATATTAAAATGAAACTATGCTTACTAAATTGAAACTATATATTTAATATTTATCCGGGATGTAGCGTCTTCGGATTGGGATGTAAGTTCATTAAGATCTGGAGATTCGTAAATTAATCCCGCCCAATTTATTACCACCCGTAGTTAATTTCCGGTGGCGCTGCCGTCGCAAATATGTCTGCTCAAATATAATAAAATGTCGTCCTGAAATTCGGTTATGGATTTCATTATTTATTCTTGTCGACGCTTGAGAATATTATGCGCATATAGGCTAGCAAATAATATTTAAAACTTCATAGACGAAAAATACTTTATTAAGACAATTACCTAGATTATGTATCGTAAAGGCACGTATCGATTTCTCATCATTTCACAGAATATCACTGTCAATGGAATGAACGTATTACTTTAAGAATCGGATACCCATTACTGTTTTCAATTAAATACATAAGGTAATAATAATAATATTTTAACGATTCCATGTCTGTACATGGCTAATCAGATGCAGACCTAATATCTATGAACATACACAAGTTTTACTGAACTCTCTTTCATAGAGGAGTTTCTCTTACCGAAGTTTTGTGTAACATCGAATCTGCATTAGCTTAAAAAGCAAAATTAGCAGAAAGATACTCAAATACTGAGTGCAGTTTGCGATGTGCGAAGTGCTGACCACTAGTTCTGAAACTAGCGGCCGTCACCACTCCTCAAACAACTGAATGCAAATAACGGACGGCATGGAACTTGTGTAACTGTAGGTATTTGATTCTCAACTGCTATTCGTTTGATAAGTTCCTTTATATGTCAAGGAATAAATATTCTAAAAGGTTATTTGGGTTTTGGAAAAATGCGCTTACATAAATGCGTGCAATGATGTGTGTGGAGGAACTTAAAGGAATTTATGATATACATTTCTGGGATCTTCGAAAACACCCCTAATAACCATATACATAATTATATGAGTTTAGGTGAACCGATTAAACAAATGTTCAACAAATGGACATAGTGATTAACTTGAAATGTTGAAACTTTATTTCAATGGCGTAATATACTTACTAACGTACAATTCGTTCACAACTTTATTTATAAAGAATAAATTTATAAAATGCCTGGTAAGAAGGTGAAATCATTTCGGATTCAATTATTGAACATAGAGATTGTCTTCTAAAGGCTAAGCGAAACCGGGTTACACAAGTACACATACTCGTAAAATAGAACTCTGATCCATTACAAGATAGGTAATTCATAAAACCCTTGCAACATTCAAAACTGACCTTCTTCAAGTAAGAGACGGCCAAATTAATCACCGAGTCGTAGAAAGACTACCTCACTTAAAAACAGCTATTGGAATATTCGTAAAAGATTTTACTTTCCAAACTCGGGATGGTTTTTCGCGAGCACTTGATTTGCGAATGGAAGGCAAAGAGCGGACGCGGCCACTCATTGGTCATTCAATCACCGCCATTTTTTGCGATCGGCTCACCAAAACTGAAAAAATACCTGTCGAGCATTGAAGTATTATTACTATCGTATAGAACCGACACCGTGAACACCATGTATGTCCCATTGCATTGGCGTCACGTGACTTCAATCTTCAATGGATTCGTTCGATTTTGAGAGGAGAACGGGGGCTCAATTTTGAAAATGGAACCTCCCTGGCGAGACACATTTTGTTCGAGATGTCTGTTCTATGATATTATACTTCAATGCTGTCGAGTGAGATTTCAATCGACTGCATTAAAACACATTGACTGCTACTCAGACAGGTAATATAAATTGATTAGCACGAATTCATGCACTTTATAAAACCAAACCTTTTCCATCCCAAGAGTTAAGTGAAGTTCTTCTGCGTTATGCTTATGATTTAAATCTGTGTTGCGACAAACTTCACAGATTAATTTAAATTTCAAAAGATTACGGACCTTATCAAAGTTTGGACTATATTTCTTACGGAACTGGCAAGTTAAATGATCTGCAAGTTATTAACTTTATTAATCTTTCCAAAATAGAAGGTTTATAGAACATCGTTTTTTAAGTTGGTAAACTAATACATCTGATGGTGAGTCCTGGCTATAGATGTCATAGCTAAGTTGTCACCAACTTGTTGCCAGTTAAGAAAGGTAACGTTGAAACTGTTTATTAACTATGGATACACTTGGGACAAAGCCCAGCGTATTCCCAAATAAAGATATAAACTATTTTCTTATATTGGCGGTTGTTCAACAGAATGGCTTGGAGTCGAAGATGAACAAAGTCCAACAAAGGCATTGAAGTATAATGTCATAGAACAGACATCTCGAACAAAATGTGTGTCCCGCCCGGGAGGTTCGAATTTCAAAATTGAGCCCCCGTTCTCCTTTCAAAATCGAACGAATCCATTGAAGATTGAAACCACGTGGCGCTAATGCATTGGGAGTTTGGGACATACATGGTGTTCGCGGTGTCGGTTCTATACGCTAGTAAAAATACTTCAATGAACAAAGGCTACGTAGTAAGTATTATTGTACAACATACAAAAATTAAGTTTTAGTTCAGTTGTTGTTACATAATTATGTAGTTGACACATTATTTGGATACGACACGTCACATGAGTAACTGAGATTGTGTGAACTACAGTTATTACTGTATAGTTTAAAAAAAAAAAATTTATGATAAATGGTGATATTACTACAATACACTTCATGTTGTTTGAACGAAAAGTGCTGTAAAATTTGTGTCGTCATTTTTCTGATGCGCAATGCATTCCAGATTACGATAAAAGTTAAATTGCGTCTACACTTTCGATTTTAAAATAACAGTCGCAAAAAGACGAAACTTTTGATAATTTTATGTTCAAATTTTTATTTTCTCGCTAACGACTGTTTCCGTCATCGCGACAATGTTAATGTAAAAGTAAATTAAATGCTTTAACATTACTTATTTTAATCAACACCACCATTTTCTTTCAGAAATAGCTAGCTTTTTTATACATTACATTTTTGATATTGATACTTTTTTATATTATATTTTATATTTTTATATCATACTAGGAAATCGCCCTCGCTAGCTTCGAGAAAAATAGTAAAAAAAATATATACATATATAGCCTATGTCACCGGGGGATAGTCTAGCTTCCCAACAGTGAAATAATTTTTCAAATCGGTTCGGTAGTTTTGGAGCCTATTCAATGCAAACAAACAATCAAATATTTCCTCTTTATAGTATTATTAGACATATATGTATATATATTCCTTTTCTAATATTGTATTTTTATAAATTAATCTGTAAATATCTATGTTGAGTACATTGTTGACCACAAGACTATTTCATTTAAAACACCCAACAGTTATCAACTAGTTACCTACTTCACGCGTCTTCTGCACTGAAACTGTAAAGGCCACTAGGATCAAAAGTAAATATCCACTCGAAAAAAAATTCGCAACAAGGTACACTGCCTGTCCAAACGTCTTATCATATTTCTTCTCCTTGTGAACCAAGCCTATTAACGCATGTTAACTATGCCAAGCATCAGAGTATTTTTTGCTAAGGGAAGGACAAGCTTTCGCTAAGTAGGTACCTTTATGTTTGAGCTTCAGCGCAAAAACGATATGCTTAAACAGTAGGTTTCAAAGTTATCCTATTTGTTACAGAACATCAAACAGCTCTCGTTTCGCTTTGCAACATAATCATAATAAATCATTAGTAGGTGAACATTTGTAAGTCATATTGTGAAAATGAATACATACATGTTATTCTATAATTTGCGTTTACAAACCATGCCATCAACACATTAATGGCCTACTACTAGGCACGGGTCTCTCCTCTTGAGGAGGCCTAGAGCATACTCCACCACGCTGCTCCAGTGCAGATTGGTGGAGGGGTTAGTGACGAGTATCGGAAGTTTTCAAACCCCCGAGGGCCTCCAACATGGCTTAACGACTGTTATATTATGATAGCAACTGGAACCGACGGCTTTACGTGCCCTCCGAAGCACGGAAAGGCTCAAGAATTTTTTGCCACTAGCAGTCAATCATCCAACCCGCGGCTGCTTAACCTTGTCGATCATTTAGAATCGACGCCGGGTTATGAGCGCTTCAAAACTACAAACCATACATTATGCCAAAACCAAATGCCAAATTGCTACATGTTTTTATCAGTTCAGTAGTGGTAGAGATTATTACCTGCCTGGCTTTCTTCTAAAATCTAACTATGAAATGTTTTACGACTTCCTTGTGATAATCGTAGTGTCTAAAACGCATCTATTATGATTTTGGTGTACTAATTGATGTACATCGGCGACGGTGACCACTAAATATATAATAATAATAACATCCAAAATTAGTTCCTCAATATAACTTTTGCGTTTTAGGTCTTTTACTAAGTTTCCCAAAGTGAAGTGAAGACGTTTATTAGTTAGTAAATAAAATCAACTACTAAAGCATCGTTTTCCGTCCTATTTCGGTCTGGAAGCGATGTTTCTGAGTGCACAAATCGAATTGTTCCCTCAACTATATTAATTTCAACTCGATGACAACCGACCTTTGACATTAAACTTATTTCATTCTCTTCTTTTTATGCACGCTTTCTGGCTATTTTTATTAAATGCCAAATATGGAAGAGATTTCTGTCTGCTGATTCATTGTTTTTTACCCCCGACGAAAAGGATCCATTGATCCTTGTAATTAATCTAAGTGGACATCGCCAAAAAAGGGGGGGGTGCTATAAGTTCACGTGTCTCTGTATCTATGGATCTGTATGCCTGTCTGTGGCATCGTAGCTCCCAAACGGATGAACCGATTTTGATCTAGTTTCTTTTTTCTATGAAAGGTGTATGTCCTTACCTTTACCTTTCATAGAAAAAAGTATTCTTAGCTATGTTTAAATAAAATAAATGTGTAAATAAGTGTGTAAATAAAGTTGTCGGAGTTTTTTTTTAATTTAATATTATAATTTATGTTATATTTATTATGAGTAATTGTCCTCGCTTCGCTCCGGGAAACCTATGTCTTTTCACCAACAGTGGAAAATATGTTTTTTTTTTTCAATTGACGTAGGATTTTTTTATATTGTATTTTTAGAACTAATTGAAATAAAACAAACATAAATTATAAAAATTTTCTTTTGAGTTAATAAATACCACCATTAAAAACTTTTCCCAAGTATAATGTAATGTATCATGTACAGAAAACGATCAGCTACAGTTTTATTATGATGATTATGCTTGAATTGTTTTAAAACAACTATTTTAATTTCGAAAACATAAAACTTTTATCCCAAGTGCACTGCAATTGGTATTCCAATCATGATCCACTTTCAGAATCTGTTCTTGCTGTCGGTACCTCAGGAATTGTGTTACAAGATAACTTGATACTTTGATCGTGCAGTCATTCCATTGCGGTTTTCTACTCGACGCTACATCATAACTAATACGGACTAGGTACATACGTGTAGATATTATACACCTACATAATAAAGTAAGTACAGTTATTCGCTTTTTATCTTAGTAGCGTCGGAGATATAGTTAGACCTATCATAACATTTACCTATCTAACATTTTTTTCAAATTAATTAGGGAATTTGGTAAACATCGCGGACAAGCAATCAGACATGCGTGTTATTCTTAAAGGTTTCTGTTTCCTACACAATGTGTGTGTGTGTGTGCGTGCGAGTGTGCGAGCGCGCGTATGTGTGTGTTTGTATTTTAATATAATTTTTTTTTAAGATTTCACATTGACATTAATTTATTCTTGACATTTTTTTCCATTATAATATTTTTTTACAACTTATATACTGCGTAGGTATATAAGTATTTGTAATTTTTCTTTTTATATTCATGACGTATCTTTTCCATATGACTTAATGACTATTGACTACTGACTATTGTGTTATTAAAGAGTGAGCGCATCATCAAATCTAGGACTGGGTGGCCTTCAAACTGCTCCTACTTATCTCAACTGCAAAGCTATTATCTTTGCCATCGTTCGTTATTATCGATGACCAATTAAAGTTTACTGCCCAACCGAGTAAACATAAAAATACAATAGTCGTAAAGCCATATCAAAAGTAATTAATACATCAAGATCATCTTGACGGATTATAAAAGATGGCCGGTGAAACATTTAATTCTTTATATAATAATATTCGGATGTTTAGATGTTTGTCTTTCCACCATGTGCCAACCGTTGTACGAATTAAGATTAAAATTGACAAATATATTTATCAAATCCTATTTCCGCGGACAAAGTTGCAGGGCGTACTAGTTCCAAAATAAAGTAGGTATACCTATTGCACAGAACAGAAGTTTCCTTTTGCTCTTGTAGAGTTACTAGATTTACAAGACTAGGCGCCGGCAATTTGTGGTGATCTATGGTGACTTGGATAGTTTTTGAGTAACGTCCTGGGTTTGTAATACCTCTTATTTCAATCTTCAGATTTTTGTTTCTGCATTTGGAGAACTTTGAAAAACCCCTTCAATTCTCCGAACAATATGACCAGTGTGTTTTAGAGTAATCTTGACGAATGTTTACTACATTATCTCATTGTCACTTGATGAGTGTAAATTTGTCACTTTACGCTATCTTCCGCAGAGTTAATAAACTGCTGTGTTGTGTTACGACACATGGAAACATGGAAGCGAGGAAAACTTCAGTTTCTATTGTATATTTTCGACGAACAAGACACTCGAAAGTTTATTTTTGCTCACTGTGAAGTCATATTTAATGAGATATATGGTCATAGCACACATATCAACTCGTAAACGGAACGTAAACGTATCAACTCTTGCATGTCAGTATTCTTTGTATGAAACTCCCTACTGTAAAGCACACTTATCGGATCCGTAACGTAATCGCCTCGCCTCGAGACAAGCTCACGAACCGCGGTACGGTGAGTGGACGACTTGCCGTACCCGCGCTTACGTCTCACCGTACGCTATCCGTCGACTTTCCGTTTCCTCGTGCACGCCCCGCGCCGCGGCGGCGAACTGCTGTCATTCATTCCGTCAACCAGCGGCCGGCGAGCCGTAAGCGCGGCGTCGCCTAGCCGTAAGCGCGGCGTCGCCTAGCCGTAGCCGAGCTTACGTTAGGTTGACGGCGAGGCGATCCGGTGCCGATCCCTTTCCGAGTTGATATGTGCGCTACGACCAATAGGCACAGCATCACATTCATTCGGTACTTATAGTGTATTCAAGCGTTTTTGACGGACTTATAATTTAGCATAAGTGACGCTTTCGTTGCTATGGCAAATACCATAGGTATAGCGCGCGAAGAAGGCTGGACTGAGCAAGTACTAGAAGAATTATTATAAAAACATTGAAGACCTTCTATGTCAACTACCTGTTTCAATCACGTCGGGAGATACGCGAAATTATAAAAAGTTTTCGGCAATTAATCAAAGTTCAAACATAATTCCAGTTAATGCCATCACAATGAAAAGTAATTTATATAGATTTCTCATATAGACCGAAGACAGCGTCGGTGAAAAATGTTTTGTAATGTCCGAAAATAAAACGTTACAATACGAATCTTAAATTCTAAAATACGTTTAGAATTTAAATAAATGGAATTAGTATTAAAATTGCCACTAGGGTATTGATTGGGGAAAAGATCAACTACGTTGAAGATTGTGGTCTAAAATTTAATTTTCAATTTCAAATAAACGTTTTTTTTTGCGAACCTTTATTAGCTACTCCTAAGTCCAAATAATATTAAAGATTTACTTAAAGAAAACAACCGGTCAAGTGCGAGGCAGACTCGCGCAGCTTGGGTTCCGTGCATTTCAAATAGATTCATTACGTGATATATTTTTTTCTAAATTATAATGTTTTCATTCATTCTTTTCTCTTTGAATTTCGTTGTCAATTGGAAACTAAAGTAATAGAATTTTTATTTTCAGCAATTAAAATTTTTGACACTTGATCAATGGCGGACTTAATTTTAAAATCACTATCAATCGTCTATTACAAAATTTTGTTTACTAACCTTAGCTGTTACGTCAATTATTTAAAACTTAATACTGCAAGATTTATAAACCTCAAGTATATTTTCTTAAGGTTACTAAGGACACAATTATTATGGTCGATAATAGTTTTTCAAGGAAATATTAATATTGAATCTTTTGAAGGAAATATGTTTCTGCTTCGTGCACCTTCTGGTTTATCGGTTGGTACGTCAAAGACATATTGTACAATACTTTGAATTCTCGAATTCCAGAATGCGAACTTGGAATGGAATCTTAATAATTCTTTTACGCTAGATTCTCTCGTCAATATCAAGAAATCGATAGTTGCTCTAAAGAATATCACTTTTGTGCATTGAAGTACTATTACTAGCGTATAGAACCGACACCGCGAACACCATGTATGTCCCAATGCATTGGCGCCACGTGGCTTCAATCTTCAATGAATTCGTTCGATTTTGAAAGGAGAACGGGGGCTCAATTTTGAAAATTGAACCTCCCGGGCGGGACACATTTTGTTCGAGTTGTCTATTCTATGACATTATACTTCAATGCTATCAACGTTTTTAGTTTTATTGGGTTCCATTGTCAAAACGGAACACGACCGTGCGTCTGTTCGTGCTAGAAACTAGAAAGCTGTAATTTGGCATGGGTATATGTATTACTGAAAAAGCCCGTATATTGGTAAATCTTAGGTCTTAACTCTTACCTACTATAAAAGTCTTAGGATTTACCAATATGTTTATAGCCAGCTAACGGCAGTAGTACTCGTATATTATGATGAGTTTAAAAGGAAAACTATCACGACCAGTACCCTAATTCACGTAACTTTAAGACGCATCGATTAAGTTGCAGTGACGCTGCAATCAAGTTGGAGTGACGCTACAATCAAGTTGAAGTTTGGCGTCTAAACCGTATTGTCATAATTTTTTGACTGCGCGTCAACTGCACGCCAACTGCACTCAAACTGCATGTGAACTTCACTTCTCCTGCACGCATCCTGCGCGCCTGTCAAACTTTATGAGACTTCAAACTTCAAAAGTTTATGAGAATACCAATCAAACTGCGATCGGGAACACGCTATCTTGACGCGCATTATCAGAATACCTTTTTGTGACGTGAGCGCGCTTGAGACGCGCTCGCGTGACGTGAGCGTGTTTGACAGCGCAAGAGAATACGGAAAGTGTCATTTTGATCGGAACGTCGCTGCAACTGCACTGCAATCGAACTTCTTAAGTTACGTGAATTACCCTGCAGGTTGGCTTATGTATTTAGTAATTGTGGTTCAACTATTAACTACGGAACCCTACATTGCGCGTGGCCGGATACGTACTTGGCCGGTTTTTATTTTAATAAAAAACAAAACACTTGAAATGATGTTAATTTTAATAATTATTCATTACAGGTACTTCGCATAGATATAGGAAACCATGTAGCATTATGCTGAAATAGTAAGTATGAATTCATTACTAACGCCTGAGTCACATAACGGATACTTAAATTGCTACTACTACTAAGTAAAGTCTGTACTAAGGAGCGATTCTGTAATCACAAAATTCACTCTCAAAGTCAGTTTACGGACAATTAAAAAGTATACAAATACCTTTACTTATTATTGTTTAACATTGAAGTTTTTGATTGTCAAGTCAAATCAACCACTCATCATTGGCACTGACAGCAGTATTGCCATACTGCTCTTTATTTTATTTTAAAGAAAAAAAACTACTTTGCAATGTTTTTAAGTGAAAAAAAAACAGTAAACGAATTTCTTATTATTGTATTAGTATAAATCATAGTTCTAAAAGCATTAAAATAAATATTACCTTTCATGGTCGTAGCACACATATCAACTCGTAAACGGAACGTAAACGTATCAACTCTTGCATGTCAGTATTCTTTGTATGAAACTCCCTACTGTAAAGCACACTTATCGGATTCGTAACGTAATCGCCTCGCCTCGAGACAAGCTCACGAACCGCGGTACGGTGCGTGGACGACTTGCCGTACCCGCGCTTACGTCTCACCGTACGCTATCCGTCGACTTTCCGTTTCTTCGTGCACGCCCTGCGCCGCGGCTACCGCTGCGTCGGCGAACTGCTGTCATTCATTTCGTCAACCAGCGGCCGGCGAGCCGTAAGCGCGGCGTCGCCTAGCCGTAAGCGCGGCGTCGCCTAGCCGTAGCCGAGCTTACGTTAGGTTGACGGCGAGGCGATCCGGTGCCGATCCCTTTCCGAGTTGATATGTGCGCTACGACCATTATTTACTATCAACGTATTTTACATGTGGCTACACTAATACACTCATAGACTATTGTCAGCCTGATCAGGCTATCGTCTATCCAGAGGCCGAAACTTATTTTATGTCTATCTGGCTGTTTTGAATCAGAAGTAAGGAAAAATAACCATATAAATAAGTGTTTACAAAAATAGCCCCATAAGTTAGTATTTTATACAATTTATCGATACACAATAAGAGGAAAATGATAGAAAGCGTGGGAAATTGTCCACACTATGGCGATACAGGATGACAAACAACTATTATCTCATGGAAATAATTGTCGTGTAAAATAACACACTCTGTGAGGAGCGTTTTAACACAGCGATTGCATCATTAAAAGGTACACTTGCCTTTCGTTACATCATCTGATGCTTTAATTTTTGACTCGATTTTTAATCGATCACAAACATAGATGCTCAGATAATGTCACTCGATTTTCATTTTCATTTTTATTATTGCCAATTTTTAACAGAATTTACTGTTTATTTAAGTTATCGAAGCAGTTCTTAAATTTTACTAAATTTTATATTACCATATCGCACCCTCAGTGGAAAAAAGCATAGTCGTCTTACGTTGAATTTTTAGTTAATAATATGATTGGAAAGAAGGACAAAAGCTGCATATGCTCAATTTTTTTCAAATTTTTATCATTAATCTTGACGGTTTTGTGCAAGAAATCGTAATGTAAATTCCTTAGACTACTTACTGATATTTTAACAGTTTTTTTGCTCTCCTGTAAAATTGCAAATTTCATCTTATGCCTTTTTTCCACTGAGCATGCGATATTATTAATTAGGTATCAAATATAACTTACAATAACTTTATGTAAAAACATAGAATAAAGTTATCCCCCAGTTACATTTTGGCTGGCAATGTTTAAATAAGCGATGCTTTTTGTTTTACTGTCCATTGGTAACGATGACAACATACCAACCGGTAGGTCTGTACATTTGTTGCGTTTAAAAAAAAATGGTGGTGAAAGTTACATAATATTTACACCGATTACGTCAAGCCAAGCTCGATAACAGGAAAATACGAAATAAAAGTACTGAATAGAAAAAGTTTGTAATAACCTCCATTTTGTCTGAAAGAACGAATAGCCGTGTCTTGATGAGCGTATCTGCAGATTGGATACTGTGACGATAAAACGTCAATATTTTCTCTTAGACACTAAATAATTACCTAGGATTTTTCTTATTTTCACTAAATAAAAGCAGTCATCAATAATACAATTACATCACAAATTAATAAGTACAAAATTCAATAACTACTCGATAGAAATTAACCATATCCTGGGTGTTGCCAGCGGCTTGTAAAATAATCATGGACCTAAATATTTTTCCCTATACCCTGACGTCTCTGTGCATTGTCATCAAGTCTCCCGAATTCATTGACACTGACACAAACTATATGCTTTCATTTTAAGAAGTTATGGATCAACCTGAGGGATCAACTATAATACATTGTTATTCAATAAACAAAATAAATTACCTCGTGCATTTGAGTTTTTTTGGCCGTTGACTCGAGTTGCCTTTCACGCGGACAGAGGTGCGAGCCTGGAGAGACTCAGCCGAGAAGACATGGGGGGAGTGATAGCTCATAATCCTCGAGAACTAGGGGGTTTGTGAACGTCCTAAGGGAACTCCCTGTCTTAGGACGTCGCCAGGTGGAGGACATCGGGGCGAGATGGCCGCTCACGCGGGAATACTTTCGGCGCCGGCAGCCAAATAGTATATTTAAGTATTGATCGACAAGTATCCCTTCGAGTTCCAGGAACTCGTCTCTCCCCGCGCTCTCCACACAAAGGTTCCTGGTTGGCCGACCGTTGAGAGTTGAGCTGTGTCCTCACGCAATAGCCAGAGGTGGAAAAGGTTTTTGAAAAAGAATATCAATTATTAACAAGCAGGTGGAGTGTGGAGACAATGCAGGGAACACTCGAAGCCACTTTACCATCGCTTTGACTGTGCGCGTTGTAGTATCATCCTCTCTATACTCCTGTAAGTCTGTATAAATCTTCAATCTATATGAATCCTCATCTTAAGTTTTCAACGATTGTATTGTTATAAAGTTATAATAATTATAAAGTAAATTAAAAGTAAGTTAAGGATTTTATTAAAATGTCTTAGTCTCCAATCACAAAATCTAATTCATTAGGTATGGTGGGTATACCGATTTTGATGATTCTTTTTATATTCGAAAGCTGCTGCTTGTCATGTGGTCCCATTTAAATTTGAGCGAGATCTGACGAGTAATGTTTGAGTTATCGCTAATAATGTGTATTTAATTGACTTCAACTTGTTTTATTTCAAGTCGATTATTTTGTTAGTCATAAGAAAGATTATTTTATTCAGTAATAATATCATTATTATTTTTCCACGAATACTGATGATTCATGAGACAGAAAAGATACAACACGTATACAACTAACTAGGTATTAATCAATATGAAGCAAGTTGTTGAATCTAGATTAGATCATTAGTTCGCGAGCGATCTATCATCTCGGTTAGATGAGCTTGCTGACGTTACATGCTCTGATTTTGTAGAATTTATGACGATCTGTTAAGTGTACGAAATAGTTGCAGAAGATTTTAATACGAAACTGTTCTCAAGCATTATCTGAATATTTGATTCCTTACTTTTTAATTGTTACGTATCCTGCCAAGAAATATAAAATTGCTCTATATAATATAAATAAATAATTAATAAATAATTTATACTTTATAATTTATAATATAAATAAATAATTTTGAATATAAATAAATAAATAAATATTTAATGGCTTTATAAGTATACATTTTAAAATTTTAAAATCCCTCAAAAGTTATTTACACTTAACATACCTAACTAAGAACCATCTTGATCAGGTCAGCTATCAAACAAAAATACCGCATCATAATTGGTCCAGTCGTTTAGGAGCTACGCTGGCA
Organism: Thymelicus lineola; assembly: GCA_963932265.1. NCBI lineage: Eukaryota > Metazoa > Arthropoda > Insecta > Lepidoptera > Hesperiidae > Thymelicus > Thymelicus lineola. Next base: position 11,087,278 of record OZ010700.1, on the reverse strand, counting down.
TAGACAAACATACAGACTCGTCAAACTTATAACACGCCTCTTTTTGCGTCGGGGGTTAAAAATACTAGAATCAAAATAAAGCCACGTATGTAGCAGTTAATCTATGACCAGCCATATCCAATGAAGTCATGGACAATCTAAGTGGCATCGAATAGCTGAGAGCAATCATGGACCTGCGAATCTTGAATTCTTGGTAGTTTCGTCGAAGCAGATTGGCTTAGAACCTGCCAATCGCTTGCAATAGTTTCAATGCACTTTGCCTTAGCAATTTGCTTACCGTTTATTGCGTGTGCAGTCTTTGATAAAGGAATGTCGGAATAAACCGTTCGGAGACATTTTAAGATGACTTACGAATAATAATGAGAAACTCCATTACATTCATAGTTAGTTGTTTTGTTAGATAATGTACGGTGTACGGGAATGTATACCTACAGGATGAATTTTTCAAGTGGGCGTCGATGGCCAAATTCGAAACTATAAGGAATAGCGAAAAGTGCTCAAAGGAGTCTCGGGGCCGATTTTGATGAAAACTAAAACTGTATCATTACATTTTTGAAAAATTAATATTTCTGGCCAGTACATCAAACCGTTGATTTTGAAAAAAATAACCTGAATTACCTATGTATTACAACATTCGATAGTGTTCTTCAGTGAATCGTAGGACGTAATACGCATATGGAATAAGCTGCTACAAAAAAAAGTACCTATCAATAATCGCGAAACCTGTCAGTATGCAAAATTCAGGGAATGTTCTATGACTTGGAAATGAGTTTGAGATTAGCAGCCGTGTCCATGTGAATAATTAGGTCCAGCTAATTACGCGACCGCTCAAACATTTCGCGGATCCAATTATTGGGTAATTACGAGAGATTGCATATAATTAAACATTTCTTATGATTTCAGTACCTAAATTGATTCACTTTAAAATATCAAGTTTGTGATCTATGTATGCTGGGGAATCTATGGCTACAGTCAGTCCTGTTAAATCTCTGTTTACATCTACACTGTTTATAAAACATAAGAGTGTTGAATCGAGTTGATTTAAACTTGAAAAAAACATTTTCCCAGTATATCTTTAACAATGTAGTTTTTATACGGAAGAATATAAACGCGTATAAACAAAATTTTGATATTAATAATCGCCATACGAAAAGAATGCATCAATTAGTTACGCCTTCGTTCCGCCTAAGTAAAGTGCAGCGATCTTTCATAGGGCTTGGCATACATTTCTATAATAAAATCCCAAAATTAATACGTGACTTGCCAATAGAAACTTTCAAAAAACGTGTAAAGACACAATTGTTAGGCAAGGGATATTATAGTGTAGACGAGTATTTAAATGACAAAGACGCATGGAAATGACCAGCTCTGCAACCAGTTCCGCTCAGAATAGTAAATACTTTTGTATTATTATCTTTTTTTGTAATATTTTTTTTTAAAAGATGTGCTGAGGAGTTTCTTTAGGCTTTTCTTCTCCTCCACGACAAAGCACCTTCCGAAAAGCCAAAAAATGACGTGCATAAGTGTATCAGTGATACCTATATGAATAAAATATTTTGACTTTGACTTTGACTTTGACTTGTTTTAAGTATTATTATTGATTCCCCGGGAATAATAATATGCATTCGGCAATCCGAAGGTTTGTAAAAATAAACTTGATTAACTTAAATGTGTGGGTGCCTTCAAAATTATCACACAAAATATTCGAAGTCTTTCAAGTAATTTTTAATTGTAATTTGGTTTTCAATTGTTAATGCATCAAATCAACATAGAATAATAATATGATGTTATCATACTAACAGAGTGCTGGCTCGCTAGCAAAATAAATATTTTCTTTCTTTCTTTCTTCTTTCTTTCTTTCTCTCAGCAGTCTCTTTTACCATATTTGGATGGGTATTTATCGTTCGCGACTTGCGATCAAAAATGTAATGCTTCAGAACGATGGAGTAATAATTAATATGCAAATAAAAACTTTATTAGAAAAATATTTCATTCGAAGAACCTACATGCCTCGATGCTAATTGCAAAGTTTTTTAAAGTGAGTCGGGGAGTCGGAATATAGCAGTTATGGGTATCTACTGTTCACGCTCACAAACGAAAAGTTTCACGATTCTTGACAAGTCTTGAAAGAATAATTACTTCGTTATCTGCTTTCAAAAATGTTTTTATCTTAGGAGACATGAACATCAATATAAATGAAGGTGTGAAGAAAAGATTAAGTATAAAGATTCTTAAAAATCCTCGAAAAAAATTGCCAACAAGCAGTTGATTAAACTAGAGTCTAATAATCTAATCTCAACCAGAGTGCCCTGTTTAATAAACGTTACAATTCGACAATTTTGTAAATAAGTGACATATTTGTTAAATTTTATGACAAGTGCTGTTTAATAAACCTTACAATTATGTAAGAATTTTACATATAAAAATCCTACAAATATTAGAATTGTAAATGCTGTTTAATAAACGTTTACATATGTAGAAAACGCCTGTAGATTTCGATGAAATATTGTATCTACAAATTTGTAATTGTAAGTCTGAGTTGTAAGTTACAAATTACATAAAATGTAAATTTTTGTTGAAGAAATTTACGAGGATAGATTTCAAAATTTTTAAAATATTTAGAATTTGGTTTTACCAATTAGCTTACAGAGTGCTTTCCTATTTGTTTGATTTTTAACGAAACTTGTGAAACACAATAAAAAAATTACGTTTTTGTCTATAATATACAATAATGTTTAAAAAAAATGTAGATACGTCATGCCCTTACAAATCAACCAAAAAATCTGTTCCGAAAAGAGCTACAACATCTTTTGTTTCACTACACCAATCACACTACAATAATACACGAAGGCATTTTAACGTTGTATGTCAAATCTCAAGCACTTCTGACAACAAAAGCGTTCATATCGTCTTGTATTGACAGAACGACTACGAACAAATAGAGTTCAATTGACCTCTCTTACGATCTTCATCTTCGGCGCGCTAGTGACATATCTACCTCTTTTTTACTTATAATATCATTTTTAATATACCTACCTTTAATTTGACAGTGACGTGTTAAAATCGTATTTAAGATCATTTCCTATTTTTGTTACCAAATATTCCAATGTAGTTTTGCTAACCCGAATTTTTTCGTTGAATGTAAAATCTGTCACATCAAAAGTAAAGTTAATACTTTTACGAAAACTCGCCGCCGCCGCCCTTATACATATACATATATTCATCGTCACTACTGTTACTACTTCCACTACTAGTTGTTAGAATCATTTTTTTTGTGTAGGTATAATCGTTACTTGAGACACTAAATTGTAAATTTCTGACACAAGACGAGTCCACCTGTCGGAATTGTTCTACAATTTACAAAATGTGTAAACTTGTAAATTACAAGTATTGTTCAATAAAACAGTTTTCCCTACAAATATGTCAATTGTCACCTGTAGAGAGAAAATGTTTATTAAACAGAAATATGTAAAATTGTAGGTACAATTCTACAATTTTGTCAATTTTCTACCATGGTAAACTTGTAAGTTGTATTCTTTATTAAACAGAAACTTGTAGATTTGTAACTTGTAATTTACAATTACAATTACAATTTGTAAAGTTTATTAAACAGGGCACAGGCTGTATGGTTTTAGGTCTGCCAGGTCCACGGCGGATAAAAAGCAAAGCAACAACCCATAATTGTCCCAATGCTGGGCTCGGGGTCTTCTCAGTAATGTGAGGGTTAAAGGCCATGGTTAAATGCGGATTGGTGGTTCACACACCTTTTATTACTGCGTATGCTAACGTGCTCTCAAAATTGGTATAATACAATTGGACCAATGCTCAGTCAGTAGGTACATACAGTACAGTTTTCGGTCATTGCGGCGCTGTTAACACGACGTTCGTTACAGAGCGAAAGAGACATGCAATACTTCTTCTTCACATGAATAACATTTGTATTCAATATTCTGACGAGCCTATCCTTACTTTCGAAATCATTGCAATACGTAGCTTAAAATACATAATGTACCTGATACAGAGCACTAAAAGGTGTGGTAATGTTCTATTGCCCTAGGTTAATTTGAAATTTGAATGTCATTTTTAGGGTCATCTAGTTAACCACCTACCAAGGAACTAGTAGTAGTTAGTACTTTAAGTTGTAAAAGTATTTATAATACAAATTACAAGTATAAAGAAACTCTTAGCAAGGTTATTTTTACAAGTTAACAGTTGATAAACTTACAAACTTACTTACGGAACTCAAAGATAACGCGTAGCCTGTCACGCACTTTGCCGGTTATTTATATTTATTTCTATGAAGGTTAGATACATGTTATGTAATAAAATCATAACTGATAATAAGTGAAATGAAAAAAATTTTTTTTTTTTAAACGCTTTTATTTCAATTTTTTTTTTGATTTTCGTGTATTGTCATCGGAAATACACATGTCTGCCAAATTTCATCAATTTTCATTAAAGGGAAGTCATTCAAATTAACGTTACAAGATTTGATTTTTTGATGCGGGAAGCGTTTACCTTATTGCCGTGTAAATAGAGTAGCATTTTGATCATAATATTGAGTTTGATGTTTTGATGCTCCGAAGTGAAACTAAATAAAAGCGTTTAATGAGCATGACAACCCGGCTGAAAAAGATAGTTGTTATCCTATTGACCGATAACATAATCACTAAGATATCTTTAATTCTTTATTGATAATACTTATTTATTACAAATGTTACAATAAAAATATTTACAGCAGGGAATGTTTCTGAAGAACCGCACATCACGGTGTACCAGTTCATCAACACCACCTGGATACCTGGCGTTCGTCCACAGTTCGGTTCTCACGTAATTTTCTACCCCGCACGTGCGAACTGTAGAACGAACTTCCTGCATCGTTGTTTCTACTATGCGATGACATGGGGGTCCTTCAAGAAGCAGGTCTATTGTTTTCTTCTAGGCCGGCAACGTATTGGTGGCGGTATTACTAATGGCTATGGGCGGCGTAGATCACTTTACCATCAGGGTGACCCGTCTGCTCATTTGCCAAGGCATAAAGGCATATCAAGGCATAAAAAACAATAAGTATTTATTAAAACAGTTGCAGTTTAAGTACTCGTATATAAAGTACTTATATCATAGATCTGTGTACAATATTGTATTCCATAACATAAAGTAAAAACCTTTTTAATGGACAGAGAGAGGAATGACTGATGTTACAATCATATCTTTTAACTGCGAAAAAATTCGGATGATGGATGACCTAACTTCTCGTAGTTCTCATATTCAGTATTGATTTAACCAAAGTGAATCAATAATAGCGACGTTGGTTTTAGAGCAGTCTTCAGATACAAAAGACCTGTAGGGTCGTAGGTCGTAAAAATGAAGTAGATATGTCACTAGCGCGCCGAAGATGAAGATTGGTAGAGCAGTCAATTGACCTCGTCTGCTCGTAGTCGCTCTGTCAATACAAGACGATAGACAGTTTTGTTGTTGTCTGAAGTGCTTGAGATTTGACATACAACGTTAAAATACCTTCGTGTATTATTGTATTGTGATTCGTGTAGTGAAACAAAAGATAAACGTGTGTGTGTTGTAGCTCTTTTCGGAACATATCTATTTTTTGGTTGATTTGTAAGGGCATGACGTATCTATAGTTTTTAAATATCATTGTTTGAACGCGGTATGATTAGCGGTAGTACGGTCCCAAAGCGATGGCATGCATTTATGTGCATCTGCATGATCATGCTGCATGATGGACCGTCAATCCGTCATGCATAGACCAACTTACTGTTTTCAGCGCTTCATTTGACGATTGCATGAAAGCCGCATAATGAATAATGATACATAGGCAATAGTCCTCTCGTTCTACCCAAAGGTTGTCTGGTAGAGATCGCTGTGTAGCGGTAAGACCGCCTTTTGTGTTTTATACTTTTAAATTATTTTTCTTTGTTTCCTAGTGTGTGCACAATAAAGAGTATTTTGTTTGTTTGTTTACTGCTATTTGAAATCCTAATCCAAATATCGTACCTACCTACATATAAAATTAACATTACGTTATAAAGACAACATTTACATGTAGGTAGATGTTAACTAGTCAATCCGTTTGAAATATTTATTTGTTTAGTAAACATTAACACAGAGATAACAAACCAGTTTAACCACATTTAGACGACAAAACCGTACGATAAGCGTCGGAAACCACAGTTAACGTGTGGGTCTGTTTATAGCGGTGTTGACGAAGTTAACATTATTCTATCTATAGTATACTCGTAGATTCTATACTAATATTATAAAGCTGAAGAGTTTGTTTGGTTGAACGCGCTAATCTCAGGAACTAAATATCAGAATTAAATAAATAAATAAATAAATAAAATAAATCAGTATAGAAGGATTTATTTGTTATGATTTATTATGAATGTTCTAAGCTTTGTGTTGTAATTTGTCAACTGTATGTTGGATAAAGTTAAGCAACTTAGGACCCGATCCGAAATGAAATAGATGACGGCTGTTGATATAATTTTATAAGCATTAAATATTTCTACGGCTGAAAAAAAAAAACTACTGGTTCGAATCTGAAAATTATTTTTGAGTTTGATAGTCCATTTATCGAGGAAGGCTATAAATAACATCATACATTTAAGTTGTTAGTTTTTTCCACAAATTAACGCGGTTGAATATTATACGTACACCTTTGATATTATACTCTCTGATAACTGAAAGTTTTAAATGGGATTTCCTATTCCATAATAAATATTTACGACGCAGACAGAATAAGTTAATTCTTGACCACAATCCTACCTGATGGTAAGTGGAGATGTGGTCCAGGATGGTAAGCGCATTAACTTAGTAAAAGCCTATTCAATCTTTTCTTGAAGATATACACGTCATAAGCAGACGGGAACGCCGGCGCAGGCAAGTTATTCCAGCCCTTCGCGGTGCGTATAATGAATGACGTAGCAAACCGCATCGTCCGTACCGGCTGGATGTTCATGACAAAAGGACGGATACCCGCCGTGCGTCGTGTCGTTTGATGGAGAAACTGAGATGGGGGAATTATCTCAAACAATTATCAATTATGGAATGTATGGAACCATAAATTAGGCAAATAAAAAAGAATACCATTACCTATGCTTTCATTTATTAAAACTTTCCGTAGGTACATTACATATTTGTGCTCTTAATCTACTCATAAGACCCAATCTAAATATATTTAGTCCAATACTTACACATAATTATTATAATCGTACCTACATTGGTAATTTCATACATACATTTAAGCTCACATGTAGTACATATAATACATACCTACATTATTCTAAGCGAATGACAAATAACTTAAAATATTTAATGGAAAGGTTGTAAAACAATTTCAGCACAATAATATTGTAAATGTAGGTGTACACTTTTATTTATTGTAATGAATTAAGATACAGATGCACCGGTCAAGGATATCAGAAACTCTAAAGACGTTCAAGGAGCGGGAAAATGAGCACGTGATTTTTCCGCAACGTCATTCCTATAAAAAACATGAGAGGTGTCAAGGGACACCCGGATGGAACGAAGTTCCTTTCGATTTAAGTATTGTTTTTTGAAGTGATTCAGAGAGTTGTACAGAGATGGCGCTGTACAACTTTCTGAATCACGCTAGTAGCGCCATCTCTGTAAAACTCTCTGAATCACTTCAAAAAAAGTGTCGTCATTCGTAAGAATCAAAAAGTGTCGTAATTTTCCGTCTAGCCCCCTTTCACAACGCGCGATAAGGAACTTCGTTCCAATTATGAATGTGGTTGGTGACAGAAAAGAATTTTGTCAAGAGGCTCAGTTCTACTGTATACCTGAAATATGCTATCAAAGTTTTGTAGATTGCATATTATATTATTAGGTTTATACATATACACATGATCCAAACATAAAACGTTTGAATATGTACATAAAATCAGAGCACGAATACTCAAAGGTCATAACCAACAAATCTGGAGGTGAAATAGAATTATAATACCTTCAGCTTACATTTGTTAATAAATCCAATAATATAGAACGCATTTAAGCCGATATAACGTCACACACGGCCACAGAGTAATGACTTAGGGTGTACTCTGTGGCGTTTTGAAGCATTAGGCTGCGAATAAGGGCGAATTTCCCGTAAGCGAATACGGCTAATCAGGTGCTCCCCAGCTTAATTGCAGTAAGAAGCAGGTGAGCTCGGGTTATATAGAGTTCAATTTAGTTTATTACACCGATCGTTTGACGTTGCTGCGTGACATGTGCCCGAAAGATCGTTCTCCTTAATTAATATAGATGAATTAATTATACGTGATTTGTATAATTACCCACGCCCATACATAAAAATTAGTATTTATTTATATTAAATAGATGCGATTACAATCACTATAGGTTAGAATTTTGCACTGTCTAATACAGAAGCATTCCGCTAGATATAGTGTTTAGTTTATATTATACTTTTAAATATTATGAAACTTAATTTAACATAATCCATTGACAAAAAATTTAACGGATTCGTTTTTCGAATTCAAAACAGTTTCTACCAAGCCTTGAAGTATAATGTCATAGAACAGACATCTCGAACAAAATGTGTGTCCAGCCGGAAGGTTCGATTTTCAAAATTGACCTCCGGTTCTCCTTTCAAAATCGAACGAATCCATTGAAGATTGAAGCCACGTGGCGCCAATGCATTGGTACATACATTGTGTTCGCGGTGTCGGTTCTATACGCTAGTAATAATACTACTTCAATGCTACCAAGTTTTCTTTTAATTTAAAATACAAAAACTTCTAAACATAGCATACTGTACACACAGAGCCCATAAAAGCGTAAGTATTAATCATGATTTACTACAACAAAATACGCATTATTTCACGACAATGACTGCCAATTTGTATTGTGGGCTACGGGCTAATGAACGAATACATATAGCAAGTAGAACGACGAAATCGGATCTCGACAAATATTATAAAATTAATGGATAAAAATATATCCGCGTCGAAATAGCGACCATTTTCCGAATATAGTCAACAGGCTGTCAACATTACAGTTCAGTCATAATAATTTATTTCATTCGAATGAGTTTAACATTCGTGGAAAGGGATTTAATCGTAATAGCTGCTCATTTTGTATGCGTTTTATTCGTCACGTCAATCATCGAAATGGTTGTGAAATGGTATAGCTTATACGTTTAAAATGAATGTAGGCAGATTCTTACTACTTGTTTTATTATCTACAGAAGATTAGCAATTAACATGAGTTTTTACAGATAGATACGTGTTATGGAGGCCGATGATGATCTAGGAAGATCATGTGTACTTACTTGATCAAGTGTCAAACGGACTTGACGCGGCATTAAGTATACTTGATCGTGTATGGACACGGTAAGCTATCTGGCCATATACATACTTACATAGTTATCTCATGTACACTGGATGACGCGTCAAGTCAAACTGCAAAGAAAGTTAAACTTCAGACTTGACAAATACACTTGATCGTGTATGGCATCTATTAGTAATTTGTTTTTAATTTTGCCGGAATATCGATAAAGAAAACTTAAGGTGAAGAAGTGTTATTACAATTGAACAGTTATACATCTAAGATGTTAATGCATTAATATGTTATTGATGTTATTTATAGTACCCGGATGACCGAGCTTAGCTCGGTTTAGTATTGCTTAACAACGCCATCTGCTTTAGCTTTAGTGTAGCTACTCGCCGATAGACGTCAGGAAGAGTCTATTGTAGCCGTTTTTCATTGCCTGAAAACACGGATAAAACGACATTTTTTAAAAATGAATCCTAGCTAGATCTATTTATTGCCTCCGAAACCCCCTGCATACTAAATTTCATGAAAATCGTTGGAGCCGTTTCCGAGATTCAGAAAATATACATGCAAGAATTGCTCATTTAAAGGTATTATAGATTAGATAATACACATTAGTAACTGTATCCTGTAAAATCCATGAAAGCGTCTTCGTAATTAATAATTTCGTCTGTCTTTCCTTATTGTCTTTTGAAACATAAACATAATAGAGAAATTCCATTTTTTACCTGTCTGTAAATTGTTCTTTGAGTGAACGAAATAGTGAAATATATTTTTTCCAAGATATTTTGGGGGTTCAAAAGTAACGATGACTTATGACTTACGGCATATCATTAGATGAGCCGTTTCCGTGTCACCTATTTTCACAGACAAAAATAAGGTTATGGTAAAGTATTCAAGTGTTAATGTGATTGAAATGAAACGGGACTATAATTAAATATACTAAAAGGCAATAGAGCTGAGCCCATGTATAAGTATTCTAGGACTAGATAAATAAAAATTACAGTGTTTTATGGATTCATACCACAATTTTATTACCATGGTCTAATAATAAGTTTATACAAAGCTTTTTCTGAATAGTCAGTGGTGTTATGTTGCTTGCTTAAACATTTTATACCTAAATAGTGTTGACATTGTGCCTATCTTATAGTTTTTTTATCACTTTTATTGTCAAACCAACAGAAATAGTCAGACGATCTTTTGTAACAAAATGGCGAATCCTAGCCTTTTAGTAAAAAAATGTGAATTGGTTCAACCACGTCAACAAGTTAAATAATATTTATCCACCTGTTAAACATTTTAATTATAATACCATGCCAACCGTTGTAAAAGGTTAACAGCTGAAGTTAAAGAAATTAGATAATTAATTTATAATTAAAAGTAACAATTAATAAAACCATACTTAAATAACTAAAATAAACCAACCAAATATTGCTTAATCTGATTCGGTCCATGTCATTCAGGTCAACTCAACAACTAATTGAAAATTTTTCGACCGTTAAAATTTAAATTCGTAAATCTTATATGATTTTAAAATAAAATCCTCATTAAGTCATCTCTTAATTTTAATTTTAATAGTTATTTTCATGTGCCTTTTTATTATTATATTTAGATTATCTATCTTCTTGTTTCCGTCTGACTTTTTAAGTTGGTTTACGCTTTTTATACTAAAAACTTCTAATAAATACACATTGACATTAATACATTAGTAAAAGAAATCATCCAGTCTTTTATATAGTAAACCGTTTTTAAAAATAAACAATAATAGGTATTGATAGGTAGGTGTTTATTAGACAATTGTTAGACGATTGCACGAAAATTAAATGTAAACTGAACTGTCATGAGTTATATCAGAAAAAAGTAAACTTAAAAATATCTATAAATTTTTATACATATAAATACTTTGGATTTTATATTTACGAAAACCTTTGGTGCGTTGCTTTACTATGTATCATATTATGTGTAAGATCTACGTATAGTTCTCGTCAAAATTGTCGCTGTGGACCCGCGCTTACACAGCACCTAACTACGGCCTTTTCATTTAACTTATCTATCCCTAAGGGCCTTATCACACTGACGGTTTACGAGCGGATTCAAAGCGGACCGGGTGCGCAGCGAATACGCCGCGCGTCCGCGGCGAAAACGTCGCGGACGTGAAGCGAATACACAGCGCTTTCGACGCTTGTGCGTGGATTGATTGCAATGTACCTATAATACGCTCTCTGAACGAATCCGTTTTCGCCGCGGACGCGCGACGTATTCGTTGCGCACCCGTTCCGCTTTGAATCCGCTCGGAAACCGTCAGTGTGATAAGGCCGTAAGGTTACCAATCCGTTTGTTTACAAACGTACTTGTTGTTATCTTTGAAAAAAATAGACCCTCAGAGTTATATTTCAATTCATTACATAGAAATGTGTAATCTTTGTTTATTTTACAGCGAAATAAGGTAATAAATAGGCCGTTGAGTTTCAATTACGATAGAGGGCGGTACTGTCTATGTGCAACTATAAACATGCATTCAGATTTCAGATGCATGTCTGATTGGCGAGTACTGTGGTCTAAGTATGGATAGTTTTATTTTATAACCTAGTATCTCTTAGTAAAACAGCAGCCTCGTATGATGGTAACTCTCCATCTGTCTGTCCGGGCGTGTGGCACCTCGGGCAGGCTTCCGTGATCACATCCTGGTAATAATAGAATATTACATTAATTTATTTTTACATATAAAATATAGAACAATTCTCATTTCTGTAAAATAATCAGCTAATACAAAAAATACCTCAAGATAATAAGGAAATTTATATTGTACTAGGAATCACTTCGGAAAAATAGTAAAAAAAAAACATTATAATATAGCCTACGTCACCCGGGGATAGTATAGCTTCCCAACAGTGAAAGAATTTTTCAAATCGGTTCAGTAGTTTCGGAGCCTATTCAATGCAAACAAACAATCAAATCTTTCCTCTTTATAATATTAGTATAGATAATATACTAATTATAAAATATAGAGAAAGAACTTTTACATCGAATATTTGAAATTGAAAACCTCACTAAATCCATTAAAACAATAAAACCTAAAAACAATAACTATTCGGTACATGTTATACACGAGAAAAAATTCAACAATAGGTTACAAATACCTAATTTATTTTAGTCTCACGTTATACAGTAATCTATCTATCTTCATCTCTTTCTCTATAGCCTCTATAGGTTTATAATAATCGAATCCCTCTCACTCTCATAAAGGCCTACTCATAAGGCCCTCTTATGTATATTTAGGTATAACGTTCCAACACTTCTAACGGCTTACCTGGAGTATTTGGGAATCTTTTTGATCGACGACTGTGTCATAAGCAGGAGGGGGCCCTGGGATTTCATCATGGACCTGTACGGAACAAAAAAGAATTGTTAGCATGTCAGTATTAATGATAATACCCAAATAACATAGACCGAGTAAAGGAACAGAGGGTTTTAATAGATGACGCGTTTGTGTTGATATTATCATAATTCATAAGTGATTGTCGAAGATAAGCAACAGTGTGCGCGGTCAGTAGTTGGATAGGTGGCCGCTAATGGAAAAATGAGCGTTTCGGTGCTTCGATTAAGACATGTCCTTTTATTTGACATGTTTTTTATTGTGATTACTTATTATTATTATTGTCTGTTGTTCTTTTCTGTATGATTTCAATTTGTAATTTGTAAATTGTATACATTAGTGTAATTGGCGAAGCCGTTCTAATGGAATTTAAGTTAATAAATAAAATAAATAAATAAATGTCGGAGGCCTTCGGGTGGCATGAAAACTTTCCATACTTGGGTTGGCTACGAACTCCTCCACCAATCCGCACTGGAGCGGTGTGGTAGAGTATGCTCTGGGCTTCTCAAGAGAGATCCATGCTTAGTAATGGGTTGAAGGTGGGCACCGGGCTATACCTGAACGAACTTCCGACATGGGTTAGCCACTAACTCCTCTACTAATCTATCAGCAGGACAGTGATGGAATAGACAAAAAAGATACTTAGAGACGTTTACAATACGACAAAACATGTATTTAATGATATGTATTTTTATATCAAGCATAGTTTGTAAATTAAATATAGAATTGTTTTGCTACAAAATTATTTACAGTTTCGCTGTAGCAGTAAAACAGCTGATCCATCATTAAATGAATCAGGCTCAGTCAATTAGCACGACCAAAGGAAAACAAACTTTGCGGTTATTATCATAAGAACCATTAAAGCGAAAATTAATTTCATTGTGAAAATATTACCTTTGGAAATAGACCTAAAATAATATTATAGATACCTCCGCTGTGTTTTAAATACAAAAGTAGCTTAAACCTAAGCATATAGTAGGGTCTACGGACCTAAAATTTCTCAAGATTTATAAAGATTTATTAAGGGTTAAGGATTTTTTTCAATTATTAAAGGACTTATTATTATATACCTAATGAGTAACATACTATTCATTTTATTTGGCGTATAATTTATTTTAGTTTAAAATCTCAATCTTACGCTCATAGCCCTGCTTGCGTCGATCTTAACTGATCGACAAAGTTAAGCAACAGCGGGCGCGGTCGGTAGTTGGATGGGTGACCGCTAGTGGCAAAAAATTCTTGAGCGTTTCCGTGCTTCGGAGGGCACGTAAAGCCGTCGGTCCCGGTTGTTATCATAAGATAACAGTCGTTAAGCCATGTCGGAGGCCCTCGGGCGGTTTGAAAACTTCCGACACTCGGGTTGGCCACTAACCCCTCCACCAATCCGCATTGAAGCAGCGTGGTGGAGTATGCTCTAAGCCTCCTCAAGGGGAGAGACCCGTGCCCAGTAGTGGGCCATTAATGGGTTGAAGCCAGCCAGTTTAAAATGTCCTCGAAGAAATAATAGTACAAAATATATAATAGTAGTTAAGAGCTGATTCACACTAAACCCGTCATTGACGATTCGTCAAAAAAAAACGATAGGTACGTTATGGCGGATGAGTTTCACATTGCATACGGAAACGAGTTTTTTCGCGATTCGTTTTTTGAATTTATGATAGATTTTTTGACGAACGTGATTTTTAAAAGACGGTACATCATTTAAGAGATATCCGTCATTTTTCACGATTTGTGATTCGTGCGAACACGGCAATTTAAACCATTGCTGTTGTGAAAAAAAATACGATTCATGAAAAATTACAATACGACAAAAAACACGAATGGTCCTCGTGTGAATGAGCTGGGTCGAGAGGCTGGTCTGCTCATTTGTCGGATATTAAAGTATACCAAGAAATTCAGTAGCAATAATTTATTCCGATTCGAGCAAATAACATTCATCCCAGTTTGTTTGTGGTTTGTTTAGCTGTGGCTACGCACCTAGAGATATAACTAGCTCTAATTGCTACCTGCAAATTGAAACACATTTCGTGTTAGTACCTACCTACTGGAGTTTTGTACGCATCGACAAAATACAGTCACTTAAAACTGTATGCCAATCGTCAAATACGTCTTATTCACGAAGACCGTTATAATTATAAGTTCAATTAACCATAAAAAGGGTAAACTTTTAAAATAAATGTCGATCTTATTTCAAATAAATTAAGTATTTCCCGTATTATTTTCGTACGATTTACCCTCGCATGTAAGTAACAATGAGACACATTAGGAATAAAATCACATATCGCTACAGAATTACTCCCATTGAGTGACGAGTGATATTTTATTTACTTTTTATAATATTAATTCGATTTAATTTTGTTTCAGATGCTAAAATAAATGAGGAGACTGATTTGACCCAACCAAGATTGTACTTATTGTGATGGTGAGTGAATAAACTAAAAAAACAGCGTAACTATTGAATTCAGAGCTTTAAATTGTGAAATGAAAACATAAATTCCGACTTACATAATAAATAATGCCGCCACTCCACTCTGAGGGTGCTTGACTACAATTTTTTTAACATAAGGGCGTAATCAACTGCTACAATAGAAAATTCCTGAGTGCATGCTTTGAGTAAATGAGTTGAATAAACAGAAAAATATTTGTCATTCGCCTACAGAATACAATTTCACAAACTTTCATGATATAATAATATCATAAAGAAGGATTTAACTTGTAACAGAGTTCTGGTTATTACGAGATAACGGCGTGTAATATCAGTTTTTGAGAACATTCTATATACATTTTGGCATAATTTGTCGTATGTGGATGTGGCTTTTTTGTGTGGGAGGCTCGATGATTCTTAAAACATAAGTACGCTACTGTTTTATGAATTATGTAAGATTCTGCCAATATGATTAAAAATATCCTGCTTTATGGAGCAGTAAGTTCTGCTTTAAGTCGTATGCGACTTCGGAACACTACATTATTGTAATTGGACAAAGCACTGCTTTATTAAATAAAAACAGTGTTAACACTTTTATAAGTATCATATGATAATAAACAGAAAATTATTTTTTTGCCTTGTTTCTTTAGGTAAGAAGTATTTACACTTATTGTTAGTACATAATTTTATACATATAAGTCAGTTTATTATCAAAATTGTCGGGGTCTTAACACCAAACTCAATAACATTTACATGAACATTCTGCAGCATAACTACGATGTAATAATACTGACAGAGACTTGGTTGCAGGGGCGAATCGCTGACAGTTGCTTTATAGACGAGAGGTACCGGGTGTTCCGCTGCGATCGACAGCTCGAGCGCTGCGGTAAGCGGGATGGGGGCGGGGTGCTGGTGGCGGTGCGGCGTGAGCTGGCCGTCGCTGCGCGTGCGCTGCCGCCGCCGCCCTCCCCACCCCCTCCGCCACCCGTTGTGGAATTTGTTGTACTAGAACTACGCGCTCGTAGTTATTGCTGCATTATAAGCGCTGCCTATATTCCTCCTAACACAAACTCGGAAGTATACGCTTGTTACTTTGATTATTTATCGCACATTATATTATCGCCTGATGTCAATGACTATATTGTGTCTGGAGATTTTAACTTGACAACTCTTGACTGGGATGATCATAATATGTTTACGCAACCAATTATTCATTCTAATTATAGCTTGGCTAACAAACATTTCCTTAATTTTTTGTCAATCATAGGTGGAAATCAATTCAATGTCTTCACCAATATTAAAGGTAGATTATTGGACTTATTTATTTCGAATATCAATTGCAAATCGTTATTAGCACCGGTGTCGCTAGTACCTATAGACAAGTTTCATCCAGCTTTTTATGTACTCATAACGTTACACGATAATGTTGCACAGTTACAAATGAGACCGCGTATTGAGTATAACTACAGATTAGCAGACTTTTCTAAAATTAATGAGGATTTAAAAAATAATAATTGGGATGATATTTATTTATGCGAAAACGTTGAGGACAAAGTGTATGCCTTTTATGAAATAATTTATTCTGTTATAAGGAAATATGTTCCCACTAAAATAGTTAAATTTTCTCAGTACCCAGTTTGGTTCTCGCGTGCACTTATACATATATTTAAAAATAAAAATAAATCCTGGATTAAGTGGAAAAGATATGCTAATAAGATGGATGAAAATGAGTTTGCTATGTACCGTGAGAGATTTAAAACTGAATGTCATAGGTGCTATAGAAAGTACATGGCCTCGGTGGAGCATAGTATAAAAAATAATATAAAATACTTTTGGACATATATTAATAATCAAAAATGTAATTCTGAGATACCGGTATCTATGCATTATAAGAACATTACCGCTAACGTGCCTGAAGAAATATGTAATTTGTTTTCAACATTTTTTAGTTCTGTATTTGAGCCCACAGATGTTACTAACGATTTTGATATTGATAACATCCCCGATGTAAATGATTCCACTGATCTATTGATAAACAATGTTTCATTAAAAAAAGACGATGTGTTAAAGGAACTACGTGCTTTAGATATATCTAAAGGATCCGGTGTAGATAATATACCCCCTGTTTTTCTTAAACTCACTGCAGATTCACTTTTTGAACCTATTCATCACATTTTTAACTGTTGTTTAACTGAAGGTATATTTCCCTCCGTGTGGAAGTCAGCGCGTATAGTCCCAGTGTACAAGAGCGGCTCTAAAAGTGATGTTGAAAATTATCGACCGATTTCAATATTGCCCACACTTTCGAAACTTTTCGAGCGCCTAGTACATAGAAGTATTTATCCATCCCTACATAATAAAATAATTGATCAACAGCACGGATTTGTTCAAAAACGTTCTACTACAACCAATCTTTTAATCTATACAACCTATCTTTTTGAAGCACTCGATGCAAATATACAAACTGACAGTATATATACAGATTTTCGAAAAGCTTTCGACCGAGTTGACCACAAAATCTTACTTAAAAAGCTAGCTTATAATGGAATCCGAGGCAATCTCTGGCGCTGGTTCAAATCTTACATTTCTAATCGTACACAAAAGGTTGTAATAAACGGTTTTGAGTCGGCTTTTGTGCCTGTTACATCTGGTGTCCCACAGGGATCAATTTTGGGTCCTCTCTTATTTATCCTATTCATAAATGACGTAATTACATGTTTTCAACATTGTAATATACTATTATATGCAGATGATTTAAAAATCTATCACACCATTAGCAATCCCGATGACCATATTAAAATCCAAGCCGATCTGGACCGCTTCTCCGCGTACTGTAGAATAAATAAATTGAGTTTGGCGTTAAATAAATGTAAATTGATCAGGATCACTAAAAAAAAAGTTATAAGTGAATATCAGTATACACTTTGTGGCACTGACTTGCTCTCAACAGAGACCATAAAAGATCTTGGAGTAACTCTAGATTCCAAGCTTCATTTAGATATACACATTGATAACATTATCAAAAGAGCCTATCAAATGTACGGTTTTGTAATGCGCACTTGTAAACAGTTTACCCAACCTTCTACCTTCCTTTACATTTACAAGAGTCTCATAAGATCCCAATTAGAATATGCTGTGTCCGTATGGAATCCTTTTTACCAAAAGTATATAATTGCACTCGAATCAGTACAAAAGAAATTCTTAACACGCATTAATTATAGGTTTCATCATAGTCATAGCCCATATAAATGTATGCTGGAAAAATATAATATACCTTCGCTTAAAACAAGACGCATTCAGTTAATGGCCTTACTTCTGTACGATATTTATCATGGTAAATATGACTGCATACCACTTAATAATAAATTGTACTATACAGTTCCACGTCGAACTCATTCACGTAAGGATATTCCACTATTTGCTACTGCTAAATGTCGAACAAATGCTGGTAAGCGTTCACCAATAAATCAGCTGATGCGCAGTTATAACTGTAACTACAATAATGTTGAATTAATAAATACTCTTCCTGGTACTTTTAAAAAGCAATTATTGCAGACTGCACTCTTGGAGTAGTCTGTAATAATATTATAGTAAATTAAATTATATTATAAATTTTTAGTTTAGTTAATATAATTAAAGTAAATATTAGATTTTAATATCTAAGCTTTGTTTTGTATAAAGTTTATCAAAATTACTTATTTATATTATATTACATATATTACTCACAATAGCCTCAACCATTGTAATATTATAGTATTCAGCTTCTGTTAGATAACTTTAGCCACCCACTTTCAATATTTGCTTCTGTACCTACTTACTAGTAATTTGTGGTTAGCGGTGTTGGTTTACGACTTACTAAAATTATATATTGTATGTGTACTATATTAAACCTTGTTGTAAACTGTTTGTTAACCCTAATAAATTGAAAAAAAAAAAAAAAAAGTTAGGTAATTGGTTTTAGCGATCATTCGCTGATGCGCATTATGATTATGCTGGTGTTTGTAATGAACATAAAATGTTATAAAAATCCCTAAATATACTCAATCATTACAAATGTCATACTTATGCCGCTAATCACTTAGGAACCGAAAATCCTATTCTCTCTTGGCTTGAGACAACCACATTGTAACATTTATTACGGTATAATGTGTTTGTTATCAACATAAAATGTTATAAAAATCCCTCCATTCATTACAAATGTCATCTTTATGCCGCTAATCAATAATCGCATAAATCATTTTATCTTATCGTTAAGATATGATTGATTTCATTAACATGACATGTTTATATGGTAGATAGGTGTATAATTTATTATTTGTTTATGGAATAGAATTTATTATAGTTGGTGTTTGGGGTAAGTATTTATAAACTCCAACCACAGAGCTCCGACCATCTCTAATCGCCATTCT
>OZ010700.1:11033625-11067556 GCA_963932265.1 Thymelicus lineola | reverse complement strand
TTTATACATATAAGTTAGGTAATTGGTTTTAGCGATCATTCGCTGATGCGCATTATGATTATACTGATGTGTTTGTAATGAACATAAAATGTTATAAAAATCCCTAAATATACTCAATCATTACAAATGTCATACTTATGCCGCTAATCACTTAGGAACCGAAAATCCTATTCACTCTTGGCTTGAGACAACCACATTGTACCATTTATTACGGTATAATGTGTTTGTTATCAACATAAAATGTTATAAAAATCCCTCCATTCATTACAAATGTCATCTTTATGCCGCTAATCAATAATCGCATAAATCATTTTATCTTATCGTTAAGATATGATTGATTTCATTAACATGACATGTTTATATGGTAGATAGGTGTATAATTTATTATTTGTTTATGGAATAGATTTTATTATATTTGGTGTTTGGGGTAAATATTTATAAACTCCAAACATCTGCAGTCGCCATGCTGAACTACTAAGCTATGACGCCAGCGGGCCTACTACGAACTTTTATAAAACCATTCATGTTCCAGGCAATTCATTTCTCGGGCTTTAAACGACGTATGATTGGCTAAAAAGTGTACGTGACCGCTTTGGTAACACGAATTTGACGTTTACGCTGGAACTTGACTGGAATTAAGAGTTCATAATAGACCGCCAGGTCTCTCTTGTTTGTTATTGTTGTGATTTATCAAGAGCTTTATTTTATATGCATCTGAACGGCAAGCTTCAAAGAGGTACCGTGACATTAATTTTCATTTATTATGGCATCGGTTATTATCAGTCCGAGAATAATCTGTCACTAATTTATACCCTTTCCGCCAGAGAATCGAATCCAGAACTTACTACATACAGTATCGATACAGTATCGACTTAATTTATTCTTGTGATAAATGTTCATGAATGAATTGTACATTGCAAGTGCAGCGCTGATTATCTGATATCGAGCTAATACTGAGGGCGCTTTAGTAATTTCACGCACCAATAACTCACTCGTAAATGTAAATCAAGCGAAAGAATTTAATTGCCAACTTTAAAAAAAACAACATGGATTTAATCCTATCATTTAGGATTTAATCCATATTTTAATTTAATTATTACTTAATGTAAGTACTATTACAGGGATAGTAGGTATTGCATTTGCAATTGGATTGAAGGAATGAAAAATGTAATTACGAATATTAGACCCCCCTGCACACGGCACGACGTATCTAGGTATTATATTTTTACGGCGTCGACGCGGATAAATACGGCGCTGTAGATGACGAAAAAGCAGATTGTTGCGTCTATATCGATGAAAATGCGCAGAAAACGCAATCATACACAAAGCCGACAAAATAATAGGTCTTTACCTATGAAATTGGACATTTTATAACCAGCATTTTCAGATTTAATTATCTGTGGATTGGCGCGCAACTCGAAATACTGCACTAAATGCTAAAAATAAACAAGCCTTCTCTCTCAATTTAACTGATAACTGTGTAAGTTCACAATTTGTAGTGTATGTGTATGCGATAAAAAACAAAGTTTTCTCTTGAGGTAAAATATGGAACAGCACTAATACAATTATCAATCCGGCACGTCAATGTTCACAAATGCATTTATTCTTCACTTTACGTTCGTAGCAATCACTAAGAGTAAAAGAGATTGGTCGAAACCAATTATCGCAGATGCGAATTTTATTTCGCGCTTCTCGAACGTAAAACCCGTGGGTATGCGCCTTTATTCTCGGTCGTTCTCAATTATGATTTTGCGAATGATTCTCCCCAGCCATGAATTGTATCGTTTGTGATACTCGTAATTCACTATCATCATCACTACTCACGAGTCACAACTGTCCATTGTTGAGCTCTGTAGTTTTTATTAAATAATGTGTTAAATAAATACGAACTTAATTTATTCTGGCTTTTTGTAGGTGGAAAACTTCACTTATCTTTGACAAGTTTGCAGAAATCCTAGCACTTTTCGTCAACCCTACTATGCACCGCTACTAGCTCAGCCCGTTTGCTATTAAATAAAACTAGAGACCCGCTCTGCGGTCAATATTCGGCCGTAAGTGTCAAAGGGTTACATCACATTTACATAATGTGTATATATTATGTGTTTTAATGCATATTATAAAAAAATATTAACTTTCTGCATCGTTCTCCATGTTAACTTTAATTGTGCCATGTATGTATGAAACATACTCCTCCGTCCGCGTGATTGTCGACAAAAAGGGTACACAGCTTTTGCTTCACCCAGTTCCTAGTTCGAGTCCTAATATTTAGTGAATAATCATGACGTCACTTTTAGGCCACTCTGTTTCTTTCAAATAATAAATTAAATTGAAAACACGATATTGTAAAAATTTGGTTTTGGTTCTTATAATACCACGTAACTGTCAGTAGTAACTTGCCGTCTCTCGTGGCAAGCAGGTTATTCTTCTTTTTTCTTGCATTATTCTTTGGAAACAATCCGAACGCTTCGGCTCGTTATATGCGCTTCAGTGGATAACTCGGATAATCGCTGCAATACTTGTGTATGCAGGCTTCGGATAGATGCTGCTATTAACCTTCTTTTTTATGTAACTAACTAATAAACGATCTGACGATCGACTACATGGTGAGTGACCACCGTCGCCCACAGATATAAGTAATACCAAAGGCATCATAGATTCATTGCGATCAAGAAAAAAGAAAAAGAAAAAGAAAAAACTGGCTCTTCCCAGTTGTAATTCGATAAATCGTTTGGCGACGCGGCACTGCTATAACTTCTGCTTATCATAACATGTTTTAATTAAACTACTTACATAATAGATTAGATAAAATATTTATCCTTCGTAATGTAAATTACGAAATTTCATGTCAGCGTATAAAAAATTAAAAAGTTACATTACAAAGTAAACCGCTACAGAACGTAAATGTGTTCATTCATTTATCCGAACTGCAATATAGTACGTCACAAAAAGAACCCTGCGATTGTGCAGTTATTAAAACCAGCAGCAACAAATTTTCGGTGTTTCAATTTTTTATTTGTATATTTTTACCCTTACTCCTCACATACTCGTTAGTCTCGTAAAAATAGAGTAGAAGCCCATATTTATCAATATTTTTTTGTGCCAAAGACCACTTGAAGTTAACCTTTATAATTTCCCACCACCACCCTGGTCAGTCAATCAGACACAGTACACTTGAAATATAGTTTCTGTCAGTAGGCACTAGGAGGCGATGCTTCGTTCTAAATCGATTCGATTTAGCGGCTTCCATTAAGCTGTCAGCAATTTCTATGTGCAAATAAACATCTCTCGGTTGCCGCGGATTGCAACGCGGAGTGTGGGTATTTGTTACTCTAGGTATCTGTTATTAGGCTGTGCTAATAACGTTTTATAAGCCGAAAAATATTATTATAAGCTAAGCTATGTATCTACAATAATTTATTTTTATTTATTTTATTTTAAACTTTATGCCCCATACATAAGTACAGATGAGAAAGGCGGATTTAATGCTAAAAGCATTCTCTCCCAGTCAACCTTCAGGCAGTATGAACACAACGAATCTTGTTAAAAAGTATAATACTGAGACAGAACTATGAGGGCGCTCATGTCGTTTTAGGAATACGTTCAGGCTCAAAAATACGTTTAGACGGTATTATTGAAATTGATAAATATTTTTTATTTGTGTACCTACTGTTTACTATATTACCCCAAGCTTAGTTCAGTGTGATAACCGTATTAAAATCGGTTACGCCCTTTGCACTCTACATTGCTATGTAATCTATTGCGTTAATTACATAAACTGTTTTATCTTATCATACAAAATAGATTAGTATAATGATATTAATTATTTTTTTATTTACACGGGAATGACAGAAGAAAAAGGATTGTAACTGTTTTCAATGAGTTTATATACATAGATCGTTTTCCGATCCTATGTGAGTATATTTCTCGTAGTAAACAGACCGGTCTTAGATTTCGGAGTGTTTAATAGTGGCTAATGTGGGGTGAAGGTCTGCCTTTGTATCGCGCGCTGTGCCTGTATTAAAGGCATACCTACTAACATCTTTTTCAGGGGTAACTCTAGCTTTTAACACCTGTTTTATTTCTCATTCGATGCACAGAATATTGCGATTCTGTTAAGGTTGCAGTTGTATCAGGATTAATAGGTATTAATCCTGTAGTAGGTAGGTACCTACTTAATAAAGCGTGACAACGATTAATACAGAAATGTACAATAGAAGATTTTTAAATAAAATATAGATGTTATAATTATATGAATTGTGATGTGAACTGCCATTTCAATGAAATCTTAGCTAATAAGTCGAAGCCGCTCCTTTGAAATGAGGTGCTCCTCAGTTCTTAGGAGTAGTAAAATCTACGTTTCGGCCAACTTTAGATGTCTCTCTAAACTGCAGTGGCCGTTTAGCACCATATTATTTATGCACACAATGACTTACTACTTCCACAGTAATAAAATCAGGCTTTAAAATCAAACAATATGTCGCATTTGCAAACTATTTACGAGGTAACAGTCAAGTTACACGTTAATTATCACTTGCTTCGGTGAAGGAAAACATCGTGAGGAAACCTGCACACCGGAGAGTTCTCCATAATGTTCTCAAAGGTGTGTGAAGTCTACCAATCCGCACTTGGCCAGCGTGGTAGACTATGGCCTGTACCCCTCACATTGTGAGAGGAGACCCCGAGCCCAGCAGTGGGACAATTATGGGTTGTTGCTAGTCAAGTTATAAAGGTTATAATGGAATTAAGCACACAAATCTTGGCAAAGTGAATTAGCCAGCTTGGTAGTCTGAGTAATCCACTCAGTCGGAAACATTGCAAATAGGTGAGAAGTTACGCTATCGGCACTACTCATATTGCTGCACAAATAAACAGCTTTAGGGTAAATACAGGATGAATTGAAATAGAAGCGAATAAAGAGAAACATTCGAAATTAATTTACTAACAAAAACAGACGTTATACAGCAGCATGAACCAAAACTTTTCTGTTTAGGAACTATGATTCAAAAGCGAAATAGGACGTTTGTTAGGAATTTTTTTACCTAAATAATTGAAGAAAAACTTGACGAAAAAAGACAATGAAAATAGTGCCACGATTTAACACACCAAGTTCTAACTTGGTCTAACAAACGAATGAATGGTCTATAAGCTATCAAATTCTCTTTGTGTAACAGAGACCGAGCATTCTTTTGACTTTCTATCTCTGTTTGCAGCGATTCAAAAGAATAATAAAGAGCGATACAAAATCTTAAGAAAGAACGCTTTTATTCCAACTCAAGCTTTATGTTCCTTTAGTCTTAAGCGTAACCAAACTTTAAGTTAAATAGTCTCCGCCTACATGGCCTTCAAACCCTATAAAATTGTTATATCAGCTAAGCTGTCAAGGAAGCTCTCACACGCTTGCTAATATCCAAAACTCGATTTTCGCGTTGGAAATTACACGGTTGATTTTTGGACATTGGTATCTGCTCCTACAGATATAAAAATTCAAGTCGCAAACTGTATGTGTACCTGATTTGTAGTAAAATCTACATATCATACCTCGTAGGATAGTAGGGCAACAACTTTTTTCACAAAAGTAATATAATATGCAAAAATCACTCAGAAATCCATCTTACACGTAGCCACCTGCATGCAAAACACAGGTACAAATGTCACAAAATCCGCTGAACTAACAACTCTCAAAATTCCTGTAAAAGTCGAACTTCTAGAGCTGCGTTCCTCAATTAGTTAGTTTGTTGTTAAAATTCGTTCTGTCCAAACTGTATCCGGCAGTTAGTCCGAAGTTCAGACTCTGAACCAACACCCAGTAGTAATCAAGAACTTAATGGCTCAAAACAATTTTGATTAGCCTTAAACTCGGCACGTTAACTTCTAGAATTATTTTGTGTTTACTGCAGCTACAATTATAGATAACTTTGAATTGATAATATCTTTGAAATCAGTATCTAAAAAAGAAAAAAAAGAAAAGTTTAAATTTTTCAGTAGCTACAATAATTATTCTTTTTTTTTCTACAATACAATAATTATATATTCTACAATAAATATTCAGTTTTTTGTCAATACCATAGTTTTTTTTTGTCACCGGAAAAACGAGGTTACTGACCATCTGATCATCCATCATCATTATCATCATCATCATCATCATCATCTGAACACGTAATCCATCATCACCTCGTAAACTGCTCACGAGAAACACGAGTTCAGTTATTTTTCATTGCGTCCATTGTTTTCGCGCTGCTAACTTAGTGGAATAAAGTTGATAAGTAAAATTTAATATCCAATTACCAACGTTGCATGTAACAAACAACACACCGATCGATATTAGCTCTTTTAATAGGGAAACCTTTGTAGGATTAAACTTTTATAGAGACGTGAAAATTAAGCCGTTGGTGACGCATATAAAGCAGTTGCATAATAGATACTGCGTTCAATATTTTAATGACAATATTCATTCATTTCAAATTCATTAATTTTTAGAAAAGCAAGACTATCCTGTGGTCCAGTTGAGTGTTGGGTTTAAGTCTCGGTTGAGACAGATATTTTTGAAACGCATCCACTTTTGTTTTCAACTTTTACGAGACGTGAGTATGTCAGTTCAAGGACTACTAATGTTGTAGTGTGTGAATGTTTATAGGACTCTTTATTTTACGAGGTGTTTAATTACCTCGTAAAATACGTAACCCTGCCAGTGTGACTAATTAAAAAAAGGAAATAGGTACATGAAAAAACATCATGACTAAATCTCTTGAAAAATCTCTTTAGTTTTTTTTTTATGCTTTGAGCAGGCAAACGAGCAGACGGGTCACCTGATGGTAAGTGATCACCGCCGCCCATGGACATTAGCAACACCAGGGGCGTCACCAACGCGTTACCGGCCAAGAAGATGACGATAGACCCGCTTCTTGAAGGACCCCATGTCATAGCTTAGAGGGAACACCGATGCAGGTAGTTTGTTCCACAGTTTACACGTGCGAGGTAGAAAATGACGTGAGAACCGGACTGTGGACGAACGCCAGGCATAGTCTTGACAAACGAACAGGCGAGCCACTTGATGGTAAGTGGTCTCCGTTGCTCATCGTCATCAGTTACAGTAAAGACATTACCGACGATTTGCAAAAAAATACACACAGTATTATATTTGCTTCTCCATCTCTTTGACCGAAATTGTGAAGTCTATCAATCCGCATTTGGCCATCACAGGACCATACATGCCCTAAATTTTCTTAATGTCAAAAGCAACGCTCTAACGAACCCTAAAGTGATACAGCTTTTTACATTTATGAGTTGTGGTGAAACAAAATTGGATCACGATAAACTGTTATTGAAATTTCATAAACAACCCTTATTACAATGCGGCCGTGAGTGAGCCCTAATGTTGCCACAAATTTGAAGCTAATAAAAATTAATGCGTGCACACTGAGCCATTTCATGCATATATGAGCAATACATATGAGAAAACATCTCATTATTTATTTCGCAGTAGGATTCGAACCTCAATACGGTTATTACAGACATTATGATTCCGCGATTTCATACTCACGGAACGCCCTTGATTTCCCCTGTTAGCTATAGGAATTTGCTGTGCGTTCGACCCCCTCTGTATGAGATAATGTTATAAGAATAGTTAAAAACCGTTCTTAATATTAAAAGTGCTAATAATTGCTTTTGTTCGTAGGTTCAAATTTGTTTAAATTTTTAATGATATTGACGACCCCATAGCCTAGTGATTAGTGACCCTGCCTGCGAAGCTAAGCTTTCCGGGTTCGATCCCCCTTGATAGAAAGGAGACTGGGATGGTTCTTAGAATCTTGGGCTGGAAGATCGAAACAAGATGAAAGTATGCTCGCTTGAAAGCTTATAAATTATTAAGTTATACTATTATACTGGTTTCTTTCTTGGTTAACTGACTTTAAAAAAGGAGGAGGTTCTCAATTCGACTGTATTTTTTTACTTGTTTCGGTCGGTAGCCCAAAAGTCATAATCTCCTTTATGTGATAGATTTGTGGGTTTCAGTGAGGTTTATTTGTGTTGTCCACGCCTGGCGCGACACTGGGATCTTGGACGACGGCATAAGTGTGTACTGTATTTTTTGTTTTAAATTACTCTAGAATTAGGGGGTTAACCGAGAAGTAAAATACTGTAATATTTCATGCCACCTGAAACACAGGGAACTTAACTGTATACAACTACTAGACTAGGTAGAAATATTAATTTCGCAAAAAGCTACGTGACACCGGAAACTTTTATTTTCCGTACACCGTAATTCTATTTCGCCATCACGCTAAAATGAAAAGGTGTTGAAGCATCTGTTTGCAACGGGTAAATAGCACGTCTTCCCTTGTAAAGGTGTTTTCATTTACACGATTGACAAATTACGTAATATTTTACACGTTTCTCTATAAGAGATTAAAGAGGTACAGTGACTCGCGTTTTCAGTTGAAATTCGACCGTAATTCATTTTATCCAAAGGGTTAGTTCACGTTGACATTACTTAGTTATTCATTTTCTGCAATAACTATATCTTAAACACTTTTCAGCTTTTGCTCTTCTTTGCTATGTAAACTATGCCAGCTGTATTAAATTAAACTAGCATAAGAAATATTTAAAAGCAGCATAAAGTTTTCTTTTCACGTCTACAGCTGAGTACAGCCTATTTACGGGGTTCCGATGTCTGTGATTATATTACCAACGTTTAATTACTTAGTTATAGCTTTTTTGTAAAAGTATTTTACTCTTTACTATTTATGAATTATTCATTTTATTTAAATCACCACATATACAACAGTTGGTCAACTTGGAATTTGTTCTATCATTTATTTTTACGACCCGTGTGGCGCAATGGTTACGTTGGCGAAGTTGGAATAGTGAGTTTGAATTTTTAATCTCGGTTTGGGTGTGTTCTTGTCTTTGTGTTGTCTGTGACATCCACGACACAGGTAATCCTAGCCTGGGGGTATGAGTGTGTAACGTTTACATTTTATTTATCTGGCATTCCGAACATATACTTTGACACTCACTAATCATCGTACTTAAATGACAAAGATAAGTACTTAAATGACAAAGACGCTTGGAAATAATCAGCTCTGCCACCAGTTCCGTTCAAGTTAGTGATATATTTTTTTTTGTTATAAATATAATACCTTTGTATTTTTATTTTTAAAAGATGTGCTGGGGAGTTTCTTTACGGCTTTTCTTCTCCACCATGACAAATCACCTTCCGAAAAGCCAAAAAATGACGTACATAAGTGTATCAGTGATACCTATACGAATAAATTATTTTGAATTTTACTGAAAAACATACGAAGTTCCCCAAAAATCGTCGCTTTCAGACGGGTAATAAAACTATAGGAATTTGTTCATCTATATTGCCTGCCTGTACTGTATATTGCCTCTTGCTTTGTGCGACTAGCGACTAGTGCGAAACGTGAAGGACCGATTAGCGACTCGTGCCAATATGCGATAGCTCGGATCTACAAAGAGATTAGGGGAAAACGACAATTAATTCAAATTAATACAATGAATTCTACAGTTTTCTGACATACTCTAGTAAGGAATTTATTCGATAGTCGGTACGATGGTGTAACGAGTAGATTTATCATGAAAAAATGATAGTAAGTTAGCCACTCAGGACCTTCTGACCACCAAACACCGCTGTTCTATTTTTATTTTCCCTTACTATTCAACTACTACTATTTGTACTATTCAATTGAGTACTATTCAATTAAAAAATAAATTAAATAATATTGCTATATTATTGAAGTGGTTAACGTGAAGTGATCGATATAGTAATAAAATAAAATGATTTGTGATTTTGTCGTCCAATTGTTTCAATCTACGATTGATTCCAAATTCCAAACACATTCAAAAACACCATTTTTCCGGAAACGCTCGCCTTAATGACGTAACTAATTATTGTATATTATATCATCTGTCATGTATATTATATCATTGTCTATAGTCCATATTAGACTATATTACTCGTACAAAATTCTCAATGCTACGAACTTGTATTCATCGTAGCACGTAGAACCTGTGTTGCGTGCTACGCTACGGGCTACGGATGATCTACGCCAGCGTAGCCATTTTACTTTTCAATTGGTTTGGAAGAACATCTTAAACAAGGTAGGCTGAATCCAATTTAGTATGATTTTAAACAACAATGGAGGCTGTTTAACTAACTGGCTTGGTGTAAATTCCTACATAATATAATGATCATGCATTATTCCGATAAAAAATATAAAAATAAATTATTTCACTAATATTTTTAATCGAAGAAGGTTGACAAAAAACATCGACCATAACTTGAAAAAATGTATAAGTAAAGCCAGTATGACCTTAATAAACAAAGTGGTTAAAAATTGACTCAATCAACAATGCTTCACATCGTCTCATCAGCGTCCAGAGATCTTTGTCTTGTAACAAGTTTACGTAAAGCAGATCAGAGTTGGCCCGCTTCCATCACTCTGTCTTCAAGCTAAGTGGCTACACGGCCTGTTCCGTCCAACAGCGCAGTATCCACGGATAACGCAATAAACACGTCCTTACAGGTATACTACACGCATTAAGAGCTAAATTGAGCTGCACGTTCCAACCAAATTAGAACAGAATACTGACCTTTTGGGCTTTGGGGTACCTTATGTACTTGTATCTGCAGAAATGCCTCGGTTTAGATTATTTTTCTAGTAATTGAAAAGGCTAGCAGCGCATTTCACTACGCTACCTTTGCCTTTGCAAATTTCATTGAATGTAAATAAATGGAAATAGAAAGGAAACAGAAAAATCTAAAGAAATTGTCTATTTCCTTCGATCAGCAGACAAATTACCTGTCGAATAACAAGGTAACCCGATTTCAGTTATTACAGTGTTACATTTTTACTGGTTCAATCTGCAAGTTTAAAAAGGTTAGGAAACATATACCTAATACATTTTGTCTATTTGGTTTACGAATATCGAATAACGCAAACAAATAAACTTATACGTTTCCCTGGGATTATTTGGGCGTTTATACAGTTGTGATTTCATTTTATTAAACAAGACAGTAGACGAAGCCGCGGGGAACACTAGTAACATTGAAATTCTTACAATGGCAAGATCGTGGTAGATTTTCCGTTTCTAATCACAAGCTTTAATATTGCTATCTGCCATGTAACGACTTGCGTGGCGTAAAGATGTCGGGCACCGTGCTAGGGTCCTGGGTTTTATTCTCAGCGAGGCAGAAATTTCAAATCAAATCAAACAATTTATTGTGGACAGTAGGTAAACAGGTTTGGTACCTACACTTTTTGAAATCTTCATCGCTACGTCCTGCCCATCATGGGCGTACAATGTTAACAAATTAAACGATAAATTTTAACAATAATAAACATAGAAAAGTCGGACCTGTCTACTTATTATTAATATTCCATCATAAAAGTAAATGACAATTAAATTAATTTGAATGATGAGTTTGAATTTCTGTTCTCGGTCTGGGTGTGTGTCCTCGTCTGCGTTGTCCATGGCACCCACGACACAGAATCGTAGTGTAGGGCTATGAGTGTGCAGCGTTATTTAATGTTTTGTTAAAAATACAGTATTGTCTCCAGTTGAAGCTACGTCAACAAGCAATTTAAGCTGCATTGAGCGCGGCCGGAACAATCCCGCGCCGGAAGCCACTAACCACGTTTCGTGCCCGTATGGCACGTAGACAACAGCCGGAAAACACTTTACCTAGTTACTCCTAGTAAACAACCTATTCTGTAAATTTTACCTATAGATATAATAGTGGATCTTAAACATCTGTATTTTGCATCGATTGTTATACAAAATTGAATCGGAATAGCATTCCAACATCACTAATTGCATTGACTAAAATGATAGGTGAATTAAGTCTACTTATATCAATTCACCTCGATAACTAGATTTAAATCACCTGGGTGCATAGGTGAATAAAGTACACTAAAAGTAGACTTAAGACACCTGGGTGAATTAACTCAGGTGAATAAAGTCGACGGCACCGAAAAATGTATGCTAACCAAGTCCAGATTGGCAAACATCACGATGTTTCCAAACAAGTGATATTATATTATATAGGTATGTTATTAATTTCCATTTTCTTTAGGAGGCCAACTTTTAAAACACGCATCTTATCCGTCTTAAGATCTTAAAAATAATATTCCCTATAAAAAAGAACTTAAGTTCGTTCAAATTAATTACTCCGTAGTCAGTACCTGATTTTTGAATTACTAACGAAACAACATTCTTTTATAACAAAACAGTTGCTTTTATTGTCTCTATTTGTCCTTTTCTTCCTTTTGCCTTCACGGAATAATAAATACTAAATAATAGTAATAATATGAATGACTTGATAATAATATTAATTATAATGTAATCTTTATAAACCGGCATGGGATTGGGGTCAGTATTCTAAGCCGTCACGATACGATGGAAATTTTTATTTTTCAATATAAACTTTTTTTGCCGACAACACTTTGCTCCTCGTAAACAACCGAGAAAAACAACGTGATTCCGGATTGAACTGAAAACGGTAGTGGCTAAAATTAAAATTAAATGTAAGAGCGCTTTTGTGCTTCGACGAGCACTTTAAGCGTTCGCTTCGGTCCTGCTGTTATCGATACTAACCCCTTCAATCCCTTCAGGAGAACAAAAGAGACAGAGTAATAGTTTTCATACATCCTCAAGTACGAAAGAGCAGGCTTGGCAGGCCGTAGTTGCTCGATAAACCAGTTTTGTTTTTACTTATTTCCGTACGACAGAGTATAAGTTATTGACTGTATATTAGGTATCAAAAAATATCTGATATATCTCACAGGCTCTGAACCAACTTCACTATAGTTAAAAATTCTATCAATACACAAGTACTGAAGGTTTTTAAGTCTGCCCACTATAACGTACCATAACACGATCATAGGGACGTATCAAACAAAAAAATATATGTATTGAAAATTACAACAACAACAACTCTTTATTGTACACCAATATACAGTAACATCTTATACTATAAATTACCTATAATTCAAATTATCCTCAAATTATTGTCGACGAAAATGTTTAACTAGATACAGGCATAATCGATCCTTCAGTGGGCGTAGAGCGTATCGTGTTGTTTTCCGTACCTGATACGATCATAGCACGGTCATATGATCCGCTGTAGTTGGCACACTCTTTAAACTTCACAGAGACGAACTTTTAACAGGACTCGGTGGCGTAATCCCTTGTACAACGGTGCAACACGGGTAGCGGTTCGCTCACAATGAAGGATGGACGAACACCTAGCACCCCACTTCACTTAGTTATCTATTTTACAACATAATGTAGTTAGCAAGCTGTCAGAGCGTTCCGAAACAGTCTGTTGATTGTCTTCCGATTGAGTTAGTAAGCCTGCGCAGGAAGTTGGGGGGTAACCGCGTTAAGGACTCACTACAGCAGAAATATAAAGGATTGTTCAAAATGACTAGGATTTCTCTATAAAAGTGTGATAATTTTACGTAAATAACCGACAAACCAGCAGATGCATTTTAGTAAATGGTGACGGCGCACATGGACATTAGTAACACCAGTTTAAGTAGTATTTATTAGTGTGCACAATAAAGAATATTGTATTGTATTGTAACACCAAGTGTGAGAGAGAAATGTGAAACAAAATATTTCACGGTCTCAATATGAGGCTTCAGATTATGATTATTATTATTAGATCTGAGTACTGACTAAAACCTTTACGGCTCTTTAAAATAATATGAGGCTCAGATTATTATAGAACAAAAGGCTTGACGATATATAACATACGAGTACATTCTACGAACATATACTCTTTTGCACATAAATTCTTTTGAAAATACACAATAACATCTTGAAATTATATGTACCTAAATGTAAAATATACAAATACCTTACGATGGTTAAGAATCAAAAGTTTCTATCTCAAAAAAAGTAAACTTCACAGGAGATTAAAAGAACAACATCTTTACTGTTCATTGATATTTAAGGTGACTGAAAAAGTTTATAATATACATATAACTAAAGAGTAGGTGACTAAAGATTATAGAAAAATATAATTATAATTAATAGATAATTGCGTTATCATTAGAACAGTAAATATATTTTCTGTTCATCTCCTGTAAAGTTTACTTTTTTGAAGATAAACTTGAACGAATTGTCCCTCATTTTTAACTCGAATGAACATGGCAATATATAATTCTATAGAACGATATTCCGAGTTTGCGACGTTCATTTAAATAAAACTACTACTACGGAAGTCAAGTCACACATCGTGCATTCTTAACTTAGATAACATTTACGTGTAAGACAAGAATACATAGTCTTGGAATTAATAGAATGGTATTTACAAAATGTTTCTTTATAAAAGGCAAGAAATCTTTTCATTACTCTTCATTTAATTATTAACAGGAACATTTTTGATCTTTTGATCGTACATAAGTACGTTAAGCTTATGTGTTCTGTTCTATCCTGTAAAAATATTATCTGTAATATATTCCTACCATAAAACACCACCTTTAAGGCCATTAGTTAAGTCATCTTCTAAATCAATGTACCTACCAATAAGTATATAATTTTATTTGGTGAACAAGTAAGGAGTCATTATATATTCTTAGGTAAAATGAAAATACACGTGCCATGTGAGCCATACAATCGCGCGTATCACTTCATTTTTAGGTCTTTCACTTTGTTTGGTCCAATCTAGAAATAGATTCCTTAACGAGAGGAAAGTCAATGCTGTACCTATTTTCATAAGAGCCCAAGGTCGCTCCAATTCAGTACTGAGATAAAACTGTGTTAAAATAATTGAGAACATGAAGACTCATTCATGATCAAGTGACTTAAGTGCTCGAAATGTCGCGCCGAGGGATAATTAAATACAAACGAGATTTATATCAGCGCGAGGCAAATATTCTAGGAACAATTTATTATGCGAGTGTGCTAAAGAGTTTTATTGTACTTACAAGCTTACGAGTAGGTGCTTATGCACTAAACAATGAATATTAAAACTTAAAAGAATGTTGAAGCTAGGAATTTGTTTATTTACGACTGTTATAATATTGTTGTAACTTGGTGGCACCTCTACTAGGTATAGCTGGATTAAAATAATTTGTCTTTTATTATATTATATTAGCAGCAGCAGCAGTGATAGCGTAGCAGTGATAGCCTAGTGGTTAGAACAATGGTCTCCCGAACGCGGGGGCCCGGGTTCGAATCCTGGCACGCACCTCTAATTTTCAAATATTATGTGCGTATTACAAGTTAATTATCACTTGCTTCGGTGAAGGAAAACATCGTGAGGAAACCTGCACACCGGAGAGTTCTCCATAATGTTCTCAAAGGTGTGTGAAGTCTACCAATCCGCACTTGGCCAGCGTGGTAGACTATGGCCTGTACCCCTCACATTGTGAGAGGAGACCCCGAGCCCAGCAGTGGGACAATTATGGGTTGTTGCTTTGCTTTTGTATTATATTTATTTGCCAAAATTTATTTCCAGAAATGCCATTGTCATTAAAATTTACCTAAACAAAGGCATGGCTTTTTAAATAATACTAGAACATTTCTGAGTATAATCATTTTAATATGTTTTTAGGAGAGACTAGAAAACGTTAACTCAATCGAATTCGATAGTTTCTTCCTGCTTTCCATTCAATAATCATCATAATACAACCTTCAACAATGCCCAGAACATACATGGCTGATGAAACACATAGTCAAAATTATACGAATTACCCGAGAGACCTCAGTGAGAATAGCTCAGTTGAAATACCTCGTACAGTGGGGTGCCAATGCACGCTCACATTACACGCTTGGAACAACGGCGCATTTGTAGCACGGGGATTTTCACTACGGGATTATAATACACCGCACCTTTGAATACTTGCCAATGCTTCATCAAGATGATTAGGCTATCTATACCAGTTTATCCAAGTATTCAATTTCAAGTCTATGGCATTGTTCGCGCGAACAGGCATTGCAATTCGGTCAATTGATATGAAGAGGTCCCAACCTCGCCTTTCCTAACCATGGAAAAAGCATGGAGGAAAAACAAGCAAGAAACTCATGGAAAGCATTTTTCTGTATAGATAGAACTCTATTACAGACTACACAAACCTCGAAATACAATCCTACTGGAGGTAGGAGTATAAATTGAACTAATAATTTTGATTACATTTTATGCGTTTGTAATTTTACAGCAAATTATTCGACATTTTATTTTATAATAATAAATTTAAAATGCTAGTATTAGTGCTACTTTTATTCATTAAACCTTACTTAACATCCGGATCACGTAAATTGTTTAGTTCTAAACATTGACCGAATTATATATATTCTGCTTTTTCAACATACTGTATTTTTAGATCGCAACATTTTAATTAGGTAAATAGGCTAAACGGGTGTATTCGATTTGGCTCAGTAACGAAGCACAAATCCAGCTGATATTGTCCAAACATTTCTAATTAATTGTGCACATATTCGATTTTGTTAGTAAAAGGTACCTATGCAGATTTTAAACAAATAGCAAGACAAAAACTTATATTCTAAACAAGACTATAACAATATTTAAAGTCCGTGGCATTTTGATGCGTTTTGTTTTTGTCTGAAAGAATGAACTAGATAGTTGTTAGGTAACGATGTTGTTGGTGTTGTTTTTTATGTTTTTGAAGTAAAACTTCTTTAGGCGCGACTTGAGAGTAACTTAGATTATTTTTCGGACGGAAGTATTTGGACGGAAATAAGGCTCTTCTATAGTCTTTAGTCTGTTGAATGTCAAATGAAAACAAACCATAAACGAAATTGAAGTACAGATACATAATTCTATTAAGATAACATTGTATCTGTGACAAGTCTATAGATTAAATAAGTATCACGGGGTAATCAACGGTAACGGTATTATTAACGATAATTATAAGTTTATATTAGTTTTTCTAAAGTATATTGTTAATAAATATGAGTCAAGTGTAATATGATATTTATTTTAAATGAAGTTAGTTTTTTTTGGAAATTTTTGGTAATACGTGTCACAAACGTCAAAGAAATTTTACTTCAATCGCGCGTAAAGATTACACTCACACAACCGACAACCGAATAGGCGAGGCTCAAGTAGTTACTGTCGCCCAGGGATATGAGGAACGCCAAAGGCATTACGACCGATGTAATTAGTATAATAAAATCGGCGTAAGCTTAAATTTTTTTGGAAGCTATATTTTTAGTGGTATTTATTCTTTCAGCGTTATAAAAAATTCAAATTCATATACTTAATCATATAGGTATCATTAATACACTTATGAACATCATTTTTAAGTGACTTCTATGGCTTCTGTCGCTTGTACATTCATGTTGCCTTTTTGTAGTCAGAAAAACTTTCCAGGTTCAAGTTTCAAACAAACTTAATTCAACTTAATGTAATTTATAATACAATTCAGTTACCCTAGACAAATTGTAGACTTTTCAGACTGAAGTGACATTAATTTACAGTTTAACATTTAAAATAAACTTGACTAATATCTAATATCTTGACTAATAACAATTAAAATAAACTTGACTATTAAAAGCGCTCACTCGCACTTGGGTGCGATATGCTTCGCCCTGCTCGCACTTTTACGTCAGATACTGCGACTACTATAATCAATTTATTGACATCTATACAAAGTATTCCAACCAATCAAACCAAGACGAGTGGACATCCCAATTTGTTCAGTATGAGGCAATACAAACCTGCATTTAGAACACTTGAACACAAGCATTCGTCCACAAATGAATTGTTCCGGCGAAAAGCTGCAAAGAGAAACCCATGTACGTATGTGAAAGATTCCGTGCAGAATAATATATGCTTACTACAATTTATGGTATTTATGTATCTGAATCTTTTACTAACAGTCTGATAAAAAGAAGAATGAATGTATTTTATATTTTCTGGACAATGGAGCTATACAATATATCTAACCACGATTCATTTTATTATAATTATAATAAAAAGTTTATCTACTATTTAAGTAAATAAAAGGTTATCAAAAAACAAGGAAGTGTTTATGCATTTTGATTGCAAATATTTTATCTTGAATTTGAATCGATTTTCCTGTGTATATTGTAGATAGTAAAATCACAAAAGTTATGGTTATTAAATTGTGTGTAGCGGAATAATCTACGTAAACAGAAATTCATCGGATATCCGTTTTGGATTAGTTCCTTGGAGATTAATTAACTAAATTGATAACATATAAAGCTCCCAGTAATTACACAACTGTAATAGAAATTTCAACAAATCTCGTTCAGTCTGCGTGCATTTAATCCGACCACAATCCGATGTAATTCGTTTATGCTTAATAATAAAACGGTTTTTAAATACTGCGGTTAAGCCGTCTGCTGCAGATAGACCAGACAGTAGGCCGGCGTTGGAGAGAGGTACTTATTTATCTACCTATTGGTTCAACTTGGTACCTAGTTTAAAGAAAGCAATGACGATGAAATCTCTGTTTTCTGCTTTGCCCAAAGGTTGGCTGGTAGGGAATTTTTTAGCATTAAGCCTTTTATACCATCTGTATTAGATATAATAAAGATTAAATAAATAAATGACGTTTATTCCATCCATCCGAGGACTCTTGCCTAGTTTCTTGGAACCTAGGTTTTTATCTCGGTTAGAAAATGTGTACCCGAGCTTTGCTTGGTTTAGTGTTGCTTCACAACGCCATCTATTGAAGTAGCTTTAGTGTTGCTACTCGCCAATAGATGTCAGAAAGAGTCTATTGTAGCAGATTTTCATTGCCTGAAAACACGGATAAAACGAATCCTAGCTAGATCTATTTATTGCCCCCGAAACCCTCTGCATTACTAAATTTCATGAAAATCGTTGGGGCCGTTTCCGAGATTAAAAAATATATATACAAGAATTGCTCGTTTAAAAGTATTAGATAGATGTGACATTAACATTGAAGTAAGTATATTGAAGTAAGTTCTCTTTTCAAAATTACTGAATCCATAGAAAACTGTAACCAATTGTCTACAGTTCATTGTGCAAACATCGGGCTCGCTATGTTGGTTCTATATGCTTGTAATAGACGCTACGCTAGTAATAGAT
This sequence comes from Thymelicus lineola, assembly GCA_963932265.1. Lineage (NCBI taxonomy): Eukaryota > Metazoa > Arthropoda > Insecta > Lepidoptera > Hesperiidae > Thymelicus > Thymelicus lineola. The sequence goes on along the minus strand of OZ010700.1, from coordinate 11,048,484 downwards.
AGTTCAATGGACATTAATGATTGTTTTCGGGTGTGTGTGATGTGATGTGTTTCTCCATACCTGCGACTCAGGGAGTCCTAGGCCCGTATTAAGAAGCCGATCTTAAGATCTCTGTGATCTGAAGATTCGGTTTGAGATGCTAAAATTTGTCAAATCGTATGCGCTCTTGAGCTGAGATCAGTTTATTAATACGGGCCCTAGAGAGAAGAGTGTGAACGTTTATCCTTTTATCATTGTGGTTCATCAACAACGCAATGGTGTTAGACTCTTCGTGTGAGACTTGGAGGCCGTTATGCTCTGTACTGATGTTGTGTCCCAAATACACAGAACTATGTTTACTACAGCCTAAAATATCTGTAATTATTTATAGCCAGAAAAGTAAATAAAGTCCATTGCTAACGATACCTCGTTAAGAGCTTAAATAAATAAGTCCAAATATAACCTTTTTAAGAAACATTATGAAAACATCTGTGACTACATTTTAAGGAGTAGTTGCGTAGGTAAATAATAGAGTTTCAATTATATTAATGAGAGATCCATTACGTTTACCCATTAGCCGAATGATAATTTATTTTCATTTATAACCACTTTGTATCTTTAAATGGCAGTAGGTACAAATTAAAGAATAGTGTAAGAATGGGGTATTTAATTAAAAATACTTTGGCAGACCAGTCATCTAATATTGAGGTAATTGTCGAATGAGATCTAGAGATAAAATAAGAAAATGGAATAGATAGCAGGGTTAGACCAGATCGGGGTCTCCAGATGGGGTCACCATTTTTTGTTTTGGGTTTTAATATTACAAAGTATTATATTATATATTCAAACCAACATCCATGACCACGACTGAGCAAGAGCCTACGAATAAGAATATGATACATAATTACAACAGCTCCTACCTGGGTAAGCCTGACGTCAGCACTGACGGTGTAGACGCCGCGACACTCGAACTCTTCCGGCTTGTTGCTAGATGGCGCTCGCCGCCAACACGCCGCGCACACCGCCACCAGCACGCCACACAACGTCGCACTGTCAACACACAATAAAAAATAAATAAAAATTAACACTATACACTTATAGCCTCATACTAGGATTCCCTGTGTCGTGGATGTCATGGACAACACACAAAGACAAGAACTCACACCCAGACCGAGAACAGAAATTCAAACTAATCATTCAAAATTCAAATTCTGGGAATCGAACCCAAAACCTTGGCACGTCGATCCGGCCACACAATTTAATAAAATGTTTCGTAAAAATCGGAATGTTATTTATTGCAGTCCAAACTTTTTGACATTGAATTATTGTAATTTCTGTTAAACGTCCCACAGCGTCGTAGCACAAGAAGCCTGTACAAGTAGACTATACACATAAAAACTATTTATTCAAACGCGATTCAATAAAACGTTTTACGAGGAATATCGCATCGCAGCCAGCGCCAAATGAACAAACTTCTACGTTTGCGGAAACTAGCTAAAAAATTTCCGCCATGGCACTGTTCGCAAATTAATCGAATGCCAGTGATCAAAGCCGAGTGTCCCTACGGAACAATTCGCGCCTCTATGAAACTGATACGTTTCGGGGTGTCACAGTCCGATTCAATGTCCAATTAGTGGCGTGTCAACGCGTCACTCGACGTAGTTTGGCTAACCAATGGTTCTCCACTGTCTGCAGCTAGATTTAGTTCTCGTCATTAATTAATTATGGTTTACCTGATTAGAACCGGATGATCTTATCCTATTCATCAAAAGTGATGTTCTGACATGAGTTGGCATATTTTCAAAAAAATCATGACATGTAGTCCATAATTATGGGGCACTGGAACAGGGTGCTCTAGGCCTCCTCATAGGTAAGCCTGTTCTCAGTATTGGGCAATTAATGGGGTAAAAACACGATAAAATAGAGAAAAAACTTAGTCTGATCAATTATTTGTACCCAATACCGTAATGGACAGGTAATTTAGTCCAAAATAAAGTTTATCTTTCATAGTATCAATCATCATTAATTCCATACTTTACTAAATTGATGTTTATTGCTTTTTGTCATTATACTGGACTGCCACTTCAGACAAGATGCAGCGTTGGAAATAGCTTCTTCAAGGCAACAACGACCTTCTCAATGCAGTTCAAGACGGTTATGCTCTTTAAAATGTATAATAATATTGAAATGTTAACATATTCCGCTGTTAGTATTCCCCCTCGAGTAATATGCAAAGCGGATTCCTGTATAATATCCCCGTAATGGTCGGACATTGGGAAACGGGAGTGAACACGGTTCCTTATCCATCGTTTAATCGCCATTTACCTGCGAAAATGTGACATGTCGCAATAAAAACTCCTGTCTTGTTTACCCAGAAAAAGATGTCAAAATGTATTGCTTATATTTTCTTGTTATATGGCTTTATGGTTTGGGAAATTTATAGTGATCACGATAGAAATTGTTGGTTTCCAACTTACGCGCTTCTGGCATTACGCTGTTACTTTTGGCATGGTATAGAACTACAGTAACTACTTAATTTAAATTTGGATCAATAGGAACTTCCTTTTAAAATTGCTAGACTCTGTCTAGTGGTTGCACTTTTCTTTGTTTAATTGGAAGCAACATTTGACCTGTCACGTCATGATCGGGATTCCTTACGTTTTTAACGGACTTCAAAAAAGGAGGCTCTAAATTCGATTTGTTTAAATGTTTGTTACCTCAAACTCCGTCATATATCACCGATTTGATAGATTATTTTCTTGTTCGAATGCATATACACCCAGATTGGTCCCATATATTTTTGATGATGGGATCTATTAAAATATTATAGGTATACATTTAGATACCTATATATTTTTGGAAGGCAAGTCTGAAGTCGGTAATTTTTTATGGTCATAAGATTGCCATAAGACTATTGTTAACTAATGGCCGAAACTCCATTGAATACATTTTGAAACGGTACCCTTAGTATCTTATATTGTTTTGTCCTTAGCCACGTTAAACAGCAGTAGGTACAACAAATTGTTCGTGAGTTCGCGACTAAGTAATTCATAAGTGGATCGACGGCCGATTGAACAGACATTGATATCGATTGATTCGACCAATAACTACAAAGAACCGCTTGTTTATGATACCGAGCTTCATAAATTATGGTGGCTTGTGGATTTTGATTTGATAGCCGCAGCAACGTTAGAAACGAAAATTTACTTTTTCTAGCCCACTAGCTATTAGGAAAATTTTTGCTAGGAAAAGGTTCTTTAATAATTGCTGTTGATTTATTCATGCTTATTAAAAATATATATATATCTGCTTCTCAAGTGGTAACGGTAACTTCTTCTTCGTTTGAATGTTGTCGAGGTAACGACAGTTGACATCATTACTTATGTTCAGAAAATATTAAATAGGTAAACAGTATCTTGAGTTGCGCTTTGTAAACTTTGTAAATTTTATTCTTAGTTCATTAATTAATTTATTTGAATTGTTAGTTAATTCCAGAACTTTATAGTAACAATTCTTAATTTAGAAAGTACTGTTATTTAAGTTCAAATCCGCACTGAATACAATACAAGTTCAATACTACGAGTATAAGTAGTAGGTAGGTTTAATGATTTGTATGCGTGGCATCATTATTGGGTAATCATCTGTTCGCCTTGACTGCTGACCTGGAATACATCTGGATACCTTGTATACCTGGATACCTTACCTACACTAACACACACTCTTATCTAACTGTGGTGTTTCATAACTTATGTATGAATCTTGTGTTTCATAACTTTATTGAGTTTTAAATATATAGATAACTCTTTATTGTTTAAACACACCACAGAATAGACAATCATTCAAGGAGAACAGAATAAATAAGAAGTACAAAAAAACAGACGGTCTTATCGCTACTTAGCGATTTCTTCCAGGCAACCTAATTAGAAGGTCGCATAAGTAATACATACATAGAGGGTATCGGTGTGCATAAATTCAAGACAGACTATAAAAGAGAATAATATCAATAAAAAAAAACAAATACAAAAAATATTAAACCTATCAAAATATAATAAAAATATATATTATAAATAAACCAACATTAATCCATACGACAGCAGTGAAAGGCTAAAACCATCATTCTTTACCACAATAGTGATAGGTAGACTAGGTGATAGAGAATGGAAAAACAGGAAAGTACACGTAAAGGAAAAAATCTGAGTAAAAGAGAAAGATTAAATTCCGTAATCTACGTAGACTACCTACTACCTAGTAGGTACAGCAGATAATTTAATATACCTGAGTATCTAGATTTTGAATGCTTTATTAATTTTGAACTAATCAGTTCAACCAACGGTTACACCCTATTCTATTTTCTTCCAAAAAAATGTTACCATTAGACCAAGTGTTCAGAATCACACGCTATAACGACATACGGACACGTTTTATAATAAACTAAAACAGTGTATTTTCTAGTGATATGATAACTGACAATATAAACCATCGCTTGGCTGCTGTCTAAAGTCGAATGCGAAGTAAAACTTTAGACAGAGATAATTACTTGAGTACCTAGTTTGATAATATTCTCGTTCTCTTAGATATCATTTAGTTTCAATGTTCAGATAGTCTTAATTTCTTTGGATTCAATTCTCGATGGAAATGTTCGTGGCAGAGAAGACTTAAACTAGAATTAATATTCATTAAAATAGTTGTAAATCGACAGTTAAGTTACCATGAATTAACTAAGAATTTTGTTAAAGAAAATTCAATAAAATGTACTAACTCTTGCGCCAGACTCTAGAGTCGTACAGAATACCAATGTTTGTTCGTAATTAAAAACTCCTCGAAATAATTAAATAATAATGTCAACACTAAATTATTATAAACCGAGTAAATTTATCTGCGACCAAAAATAATTTATTCTTCATTTGTAAGTTAAAAATCAGCGATAACTTAAAATATTTTAAAGTAAAAAAAAGTTTGAGAAAAGGTCGTACATAAGAAACTAAATGAATGTCATTGCACTATTTTGTCATAGGTCATAATATAAAATTTTGTGAAATTCAAAAAGGATTGTGAGGTAATTTAAAAAAAAAAGTTTAAATTCTGGTCTCCGTCTGTTTCCGTGCAGTGCAATACAAGTGTTTGACTGTAGCTAATAGCGAATGATATTCATAAAGTCCGCTAATTATATGCTTATCTATATATTTTTTTACAACCAAAGTGAATAAATACTGGTCCAAGAAAGTCTGTTTGTAAAGCACATGATCTATGGAAGAGTTTGATGCCGTCGTAAAAATAAAGAGAAATCTGTGACTGGCCGCTCGCTGGGATTTGTATGTAGTAAACGGGGTCCGTTTACGTCCCATTCAGTATTTTATTTTAACAGACGTAGGGATGCTGTGATTTGAAAGGATAATAAACAAAGATGAAGTTTTTAATGGGTAAAATAAATTACCATCGAAAGCTTTTTGACAAAGTCATATGCCCAGTTGGTAAGGCTTTGCCTGCCAAGCGAAGGTACCGATTCTGATTTCTGTACTATTTTTATTCTTCTTGCATGCAAATAACAAAAATAGTGTTTGAATTACCGTGTACCCGTTGTCCCTATTTTTTATTTATTGTATCAAAGTTTGTTTTAATCAAATACGTGTAGAGCAGCACTCCTGCAAACTTCTAATGACAAGCCATCGAAGTATTCATTTTTAATAAAGCCATGCATATGTAAAATTATGTGCCGAAGTTGTATTAACCAACCTTACAAAAAACACGTTGACGGTATAGTTGGTGGTCTGGAGCTGCATAATATCATTCTGGGTATGGTTGTAGTAATGTTTCCCGTGGGAAACTGCCGCGATGGCGGCCAACCGCTGTGAGCTGCCCATGGCCCAGCCGAGCGGGCTGCGCTGCGCGCTCACCGCGCCCACGCCCACGCCCACGCCTGCCACCAGCCACCAGCAGCGCCGGCGAGCCACAACCGCACTGTGCGGCGCCGCCTGCGCGACTGCCGCCACAAATTCCCGCGTTTCCTATTTCAAATACTCGAGTTTTTTTTCCACAAATGACTTCACAGGCCATTCAACATATCGTTTCAGCCATTCCTCATTAAGTACAGGCGCGAATCTTGAATACTATGTTAGCCAGCTAACGAGCCACATCTGTAACAATACAACTCTCCTTACTCAAAAGCTTATTTTCGTTCATTTTAAATATCTCACAAACTTTTACTTATACCTATTAAGAAAGTTAAGTTAAATAATTGGATTCCAAAGGCGTTCTGTTTCTGAAACGAACCGCCAGTATTTTAATGCTCAACTGTGCGTGATCCAACTAAGAGCAGGCTTCCGAAGAAATTGGTCATTTGAAAGAACAACAGTGTAATTAAGTCGACGTTTACTAATTGATCTACTTCCAATGAGGAGAATGAATGAATGTACAAATGGTCGAGTGATGGCAGAAAATATTTCCCTTTTAAACTTCGCAGATTGAAAAACGTTGTTTTTTCAACTCATTTTAAAAACGGAGAGCTTCTCAATTCATCAGTGTTTTTGTGTTTTTTTCCTCTTACTTTTTATATTAATAACTGGGAAACGAACTGACAGAGTACAAGTAAAAAGAAAGTGTTTAATATAAGTGTGGGTATGCCCACTAGTATTACTTATACACTCGTATATTTTATATATTTTTCTCCTCTTGGTGATTTTCTTCATATTATCCACTGATTACGGAGCAGAGAAGCCGTCTGGTTGTACGGTGGTCATATTCGTTGTCCACCCTTGGACACCCGTAACACCCAAGGAATTATTTACCAGCTTATTACTGGCTCTCCATATCCTCTGCAACCGAAACTCTTAAAATATTAAAATACCATGGATAAAATAATATCAGGATTAAAGGCAGTTTAGACTCGGACAACTAACAGGAAAGATCGGGCATCACATGAAAGTTTCGATGGTTTTGTGGCTTATACGAGATCTATAGCTATGCATGAGTACTTAGCGTTAGCTTAGTGATCGGCTAGCTTGTCTAAGTCAAAAAAGCTTCACGTATTAAACCGGGTGAAGCAGTACTTCATTGCAAGATACCTGCTCATGCTTAATAAAACTCAAGTCAGGCTTTACATAGGGTACTATTTCCACCTCTAGGCAGTGGCGTCAACGTCACGTAGAGACATCGATTCTCTCTGCGTGTTTACAATTCAACGGTGAGTTCTCTAAGATTGTTGATTGATTGTTGAATAGGTGCCAACTTCGCCTTCACGATTGAATTTCGGTCCAGTGTAATCGATGTACTCGGGGAGAACCTCTGATTCTCAAATCATCTTTGCCACGCACATGCAAACTGTGGAGGTATTCCTAGAGGGGTGTGACATGGGGATCTTCAGAAAAGATGTATAAAGAGTTCTGCTTTAGAGGCAAAGTTGCGTTGATAATTCCTCGGGTGTTGCTCATGTTCATGGACGACGGTGACCACTTACCATCAGATAGCTCGTCTGCTTTTTCATCAGCCCTATAAAAGGCTAAAAAAATATTACACCGCTACAAAAAATATACAATGTGTTATTAATATACTAAACTCATGTTCAGAGTAAGTTTTCCAACTTTGGACAGTCTGTAAAGGTCAATCCGTACGGTCTAATACAGTTTGACATTTGCCTGTCTTTAACTATGAATTATCTACTGAAAAGTTTGGCGGGAACACACTGAGACACGGGGAAACTGATCAGATGTGATTTCATTGGTTTCTTTAACAATTATGTTTTTGTTGTGTGAAGAAATTTAATAAAACACTAAGAACGGAAATGTTGTTTCATCAAGATAATGCTCTCTTTCACACGTCTGTTGACTTTCGCCTGATTTAATACTTTTATCTGTTTTTCATTTTGTGTTTAGTATTTTCAAAAAATTCTGTTATAATTAATTTAAAGTCAAAGTCAAAGTCAAATTTTTTTTTTTATTCATATAGGTATCACTGATACACTTATGCACGTCATTTTTTGGCTTTTCGGAAGGTGCTTTGTCGTGGAGGAGAAGAAAAGCTTAAAGAAACTCCTCAGCACATCTTTTAAAAAAATATTACAAAAAAAGATAATAATACAAAAGTATTTACTATTAGTGCAGTGATAGCCTAGTGGTTAGAACGTTGGTCTCCCGAACGCGGGGGCCCGGGTTCAAATCCTGGCACGCACCTCTAATTTTCAAATATTATGTGCGTATTACCAGTTAATTATCACTTGCTTCGGTGAAGGAAAACATCGTGAGGAAACCTGCACATCTGAGAGTTCTCCATAATGTTCTCAAAGGTGTGTGAAGTCTACCAATCCGCACTTGGCCAGCGTGGTAGACTATGGCCTGTACCCCTCCCATTGTGAGAGGAGACCCCGAGCCCAGCAGTGGGACAATTATGGGTTGTTGCTTTGCTTTTATTTACTATTATGAGCGGAACTGCTTGCAGAGCTGATCATTTCCATGTGTCTTTGTCATTTAAATACTCGTCTACACTATAATATCCCTTGCCTAACAATTGTGCCTTTACACGTTCTTTGAAAGTTTCTATTGGCAAGTCACGTATTAGTTTTGGGATTTTATTATAGAAATGTATACCAAGCCCTATGAAAGATCTATGAAAGATCGCTGCACTTTACTTAGGCGGAACGAAGGCGTAACTAATTGATGCATTCTTTTCGTTTGGCGATTATTAATATCAAAATTTTGTTTATACGCGTTTATATTCTTCCGTATAAAAACTACATTGTTAAAGATATACTGGAAGCTACTGTAAGTATACCTATTTCCTTGAACTTTTCACGCAAAGATTCCCGAGACCTAAGTTTATAAATAGCCCTAACAGCCCGTTTCTGGAGTATGAAAATTTGTTCTATATTGGCTGCTTTGCCCCACAGCAAGTTGGCATAAGACATAACACTGTTGAAATAAGCAAAATAGACTATCCTAGCAGTTTCGACGTCTGTATACTGCCTGATTTTCCTAACAGCAAAAGTAGCCCTACCGAGTTTTGTCGCGAGATTTGTTATATGTGGGCCCCATTGAAGTTTACTATCTAAAGTCACCCCTAAAAAGACCGTCGATTCCACCATATGCAATGTTTCGTTATTTAGTTAAAGAGATTTGCTGACTTTTTTAACATTAGGTAGCACAAACTCTATACATTTCGTTTTTTTTTGCATTTAATAGTAAATTATTAATAGTGAACTAACGCGACACATGCGAATTTATGTTTCTTACTATCTATAGCTTAAATACTTTCACATTTCTGAGTTTGAAAATGACGAAGTCGCGTACAAATTACAACCCCTTAAGGCTTACCCCCCAGGGGATGAATTTTCAAAAACCCTTTTACAGTTAATATTTTTCCTAACAATAAGCTTATATATTAATTTTCACATTTCTGACTTCATAAATGACGAAGTATAGTACGAACTTACAACCCCTTAGTTTTACCCCTTAGGGAATGAATTTCAAGAAAAACGTGATACAGTTATTTTTATGTCTAATTATAAGCTTATGTACGAATTTTGACACTTTTTACTTCAAAACTGACGAAGTTTCCATAGTAACTTGCAACCCCTTAAATAACCCTTTAAGGGATGATTTTCAAAAAAACGCATTACTGAAAAATTTTGTTTCTAATCTGAAGCTAAAAAGTTTTAAAAGTTTTTTATGCCTTGAGTAGACAAACGAGCAGACTAGTCACCTGATGGTAAGTGATCACTGCTGCCCATGGACATTAACAACACTGGAGGCGTCACCGATGCGTTGCCAGCATAAAATATTTTTTTAATTTTTTTTTATATTTTATTATGATGACTACTTAAACACTTATCAAAGGGTCACTTTTCACATCATTGCAATGGAATTTAGTGTAGTGGACTAACCTAGATCAAGTGATGTCTGACTGCCTGTACTTCTGTCTTATCACCAAATAAATCGTTGATATCTGAATCTACCCTAATGGGATTGATACCTCACGGAAAATTGAGGTGCGGTGTATTTTCCTGCTAGGTCAACAATCTTATTATAGTTTCGAGCTCGACTTGTTGATAACATTATTTGTAACAACATTAAGAAGTTAAAGTGTATTAAAAATAAATCATGGACTCTCTAATATTTTTTTTAAGTTTGTAATTATTTTATTCAGGTCATTAACCAAATTAATACATTTCAAAAAGCAATTGTTTTATAATTTGGTACCTAATTGTAGTTGTAACACTATACCTTATAAATAATAATTACTTACACGAATAATCGTATCGAACACTGGCTGAATTTAAAAATGATATTTGACACGTTTTTAAAAAAGGAAATCGAAATCACATGAAACTATGCAACTAATACGTAAGCAACACAAGTTCACTCGCGATCGCGAAGTTCTAGCGAGGGGTCGCGTGACGTGTTGCGCCCCCGAATCGCACCCGCCGAGTGCGAACTAGCCGCGATAAGCCCCAAATGTTGGACCTTGGAGCAACTCCAACCCCCAATATTCCAACGCTCCAAGCTCCAACATTCCAACACCGTTCGCATCAAATCGCAGCTGTAAACATAGGTTCGCACTCACACGAAAGCTGTTTCCATAATTAATTTTCTTTAGAACTTGTTACGTTCGAAATGTCAAAGCCTTTTTTATGTGATGTGAGATGTGACAGTTAAGGTGTCTCTTCTGCTACTGCAATTCATGCTTTTTAAAAGCAGTTAAGTACTTTGAAGTAATTTAGTCCCGTAAATATAAAACATCTTGTATACGTTTGGTATGATGCTGTGCTGTCGTATTTCCCGCGATAAAGCTCATAGAATTAGCCTTCTAAATTGACAATGCTCTGCTGTAGTTGAAAGATCCTCTAATAGTTTAATAAAAAGAGGATATCGTATCTTCAGGGGAAAAAAGGCATAAGATAAAAATTGCAATTTTACAGGAGAGCAAAAAAACTTAAAATATCGGTAAGTAGTCAAAGGAATTTACATTACGAATTCTAGCACAAAACCGTCAAGATTAATGATAATTTGAAAAAAATAGAGCATTTGCAGCTTTTGTCCCTCTTTCCAATCAAATTAATAACTAAAATTCAAAGTAACAAGACTTATGCTTTTTTCCACTGAGGATGCGATATTACGCGTTCGACCAGGTGAAGAACACAGCAGGTATCCACTGGATTCATACAGAACCTGTCAATTGTACATGGAGGGAGACGCCTATTTCTTGCGAATTTTTTAATGCTGGTGGATCGATGGATTATATTTGGAAATTGCAGTGATTACAGCACATGCAAAGCTACGTTATTTCAACTATCTATCGGATAACAACTGATGCTAATAGCCCCATTTAATGCCCTTCGAAGCACGGAAATGCTGAATAAATTTGTTTATTTAGTTTCTTATATACTGTTATCCTAACTGCACCAAATAACATGTTTGTTTCGAGCATGTTTACGCCTTTATCCATTTCGGAATTAAAATATTCTATACCTTTCACTCAAAAGATTTGCGTGTCCTTTCATCTATTTATGCATCAGTGCACGCGCGTAATATTCTAATGCACTTTTATTAAAATTATAGATTTTGCTGTAACCTTATTCAAATTTATTCGAGACAAGAATGTATTTATTTTACTTTTAAGAACACAGCATAATCTGCTTTTTAACGTCAGTAGGTACAGTCGGCAAAAGAATTAAGTATGCAGGCCGTGATTCTAAAACCTTCTGTAATTATTGATATTACAAATTGTTTGTGTTATTATCAATGTTAAATGATACCTGTATACGTAAGGTATGAATTAATATTGATAATACGTAAACATTATGTAATGTTAAACATTACAGAGGGTTTTAGAATCATGTCCTGCATACTTAATTCTTTCTTTTTTTTCTATTCCTGTTTGAAAAATTTCCATTTTGTGAAGCCTGCTTGGCTACCACCCGCTTGCTTGAGTCTCGTTCTTCTTTCTTTCTTTCTTCTTCATTGGCCAATGAAGATGCATCGGTGCTGCCTTTGGTGATGTTGATGTCCAAAAGCAACGGTGATCATTTACCATCAGATGGATCATCTACCCGTTAGTCGGCTTTTCGCTTAAAAAAATAAAAAAGTATAACTTAAAAGAATTCAGTCAGGCAAGGAACGATTTGTTTCAAGGGATGGCTGAGTCCAGCGACCTGAAATAGGATAGTCTACATTACAATTTTTTAGAAAAAAAAAATATTCGTAACTAGCGCGAGATATGACGATATGTTTAAAGTAAAATAATTAATGTCATTTTTAGAGTCAATCGGAACTTTGAAAGGCACACAAGTCTGAGAGTATATCACGTCTTCAAAAACGCTGAACTGTTAATGATTCACATGAAACACTTCTGCAGAATCGACTACTACGAGTAGTTTGAAACACAAAAATACGAGATGTATCGATTTTATTCGATTAACGTTGTAACTTCCTACCGCGCCATTCGTAACTTTATCGATCTTTAACAATTGATTAACTCTTTAAGCGTTACTCTTTTCCAAGTTCCTCAAAACAAACAAGACAAATTTCAAGACAAATTTTTGTGCGTCAGTCTTATTGATCTTTGAAAAAATCAAACAATATTTACGAGTATTACCCAACGGCTGATTCCTATACAAAAATTATCCATTACTGTCGATTAGGGATTATGTACAAATCCATGAAAAGTACTGACTGTCTCGAATGTTCCGCTAGTGTAACTTCACATTTACCAAAACAAAATTAAAACCAAATGTAGATTTACTATTTTCTACCTACTGTAAGGGAATAGACGTTCACTTATTTCTACATACAATTAGTATTATATGATATTTGTCCAGTTTTTGCTCTGGTATAATTATACACTTGTGACGAAACAAAGACAAGTGCAGTGTTTGGAGATTCCGTTTCCTGGCGGGAGGTAAACTGAGTACTCTTAAATTTGTTTTTCAATATCTCTAAAGCGTTGTTTGCATGCGAAGTGAGGTAGCATTGTGTTGTAGATTTGCATTCTGGAGTGCAAGCACGTGTATAGAAGTGCAGCTACTTATTTGACCTTCTATTATAACTTCTTATGTTTATGATTGCCTGGTACTTTGAACAAAATAGGTGTAAGACATAGCTAGTTAAGAGAATGGGATTGCATAAAAAATTATCTTGCTTGGTTTGGGAAGCTATGTAGAATTCGATGTTTTTACACGATTTATATTAGCTTCACTTGTATGTTTGTAACCGACTCCTTTGAATTTGATTTTGACCCACTTCAAACGGTCAGATTTTATTTAAACTTCGTAAACTTATCGAAAACCGATGACAGTTCAATAGCAATATTCAAAGAAAAATCAAACTAAAAAATGAAAAAAAAAAAATTAAATAAAATAAAGAACACGCTTTTATAGAAAATCCAACTAAAAAAATAGAAAATAAATTTGAATTAAGAATCGTGTAATTGTTATAAAAGCGAGGGATGCATGGTGTCAATGTATAGAAGGATTTTGATAATATCTTAAATAGCACCTAGTTTGGCCGATCACACAATCTATAGGCTACCTGTAATGTTACTATGTGTATGAGACAAATAAATAAATAATAAATAATAAAGCCCTTTCCTTGAATATTTGACAAATCCTTAACATTAACAACAATTCTATGACATCACAATTCTAATGAAGCTAAAACTGCAATAAATCTTAAGCGCTACAGAAGTAATTTCTCAGCGCACGTGACAAAGATAAAACGCAACATTGAGGTATTCCGAACGGTTCTGGTATAATCACACTCGTCTTCTCCATTCTTAAGTGTCTCGTGACGGGAATGTCGAGTGCTGGCGATCATCCCGCTCGTCTATCTAAACTCGGAACAAGGAGCATCATTACCAACTTCGTAGAATCTAATGTAGGTACTGAGAATGGCTGTGGGACGAGTGGTTTCCGTACACTTATTCACACTAATATAAAATGAAAAAAGGCCAGTGAATATGATAGTAAGGAAGCTTTATTCAAAGTCTGTAAAGAAATAGATTTCAAGAGCTTCGCGCTTCACGCTACCCTTTCGGAAAATGCCTTCCATGAATAATAACCGCATGGCAATGATTTTAAATAAGTTTTAATGTACTGCTTGTAGATTATAGAGACACTTATATTCAAGACATGTCTAGATACATTTCTGTACTCGTACTACAAAAAACAGTCTGATGTCTTGTTATATTTAATCCATGCAGTCATTTTGCGTGGTATAAGGTATAAGATATACCTTATCTTAAGGGTTATCCTTATTGACTTGAAGGGTTGTCAAAGATATGAAGTAAGTACCTAGGTACCAAAGCTTCAGTAAACTACACACTATAACTTTGACCATATCCCGACAGACTACAAGCACATTATTTTGCATCATGTGCCGTATTGAAGTCGAGTAAACGGAAGACATACGGCTTTAGCACCAAGTTGACGGCTTCAAGAAAGTTATTTTTGAAGTATGATCAAATAATAAGAATTTGCGTTTCCATGAAGTTTTAGGTAAGAGTGCTGAATATAAGAAAGGTACATTTGTGCGTATTATGTAAAAAGAAGAATAATGAGCACCAAGAGCCATGTGATGGTGAACGTATGCCCATTGATTATTATGTAATCAGCCGGACATACGAGGTGATGATCCACCTGATGGTAAAAGGCTACTGTCGCCTAAGAGCATCAGCGTCACCAAATTCTGGATCAAAGTCCTGGATGCAAAGCCCCCAGCCAGAACACGATGAGTCTTTTGGCGGCTGACTAAGAAAGCGGGTGGTTGCGAGCCATACAATATGCCAGCTTCACGTAAATATTATATAATCATACCAATAATAATGTTAATGACTCAATAATATTAATAGCTCAATAATATTAATAGCCCAATAATATTATATTATTTATAGCTTTAT